>JBAJNP010004300.1:0-34274 GCA_036877545.1 Yasuhikotakia modesta | reverse complement strand
CGTAAATCTGCCACTAAAACAACACACAAACAGCCATTAAGAGGAGAAATAGAGGGCACTGCCTCCCAGCGTACAATTACTACACATAAAACACAGTCAGGGATGCCTGATCCACCGAATGTACACAGGTTCAGATCTGCCCCACGGGAGGACATGCCCCTCTGTTTATCGAAACCA
Source organism: Yasuhikotakia modesta (assembly GCA_036877545.1). Lineage (NCBI taxonomy): Eukaryota > Metazoa > Chordata > Actinopteri > Cypriniformes > Botiidae > Yasuhikotakia > Yasuhikotakia modesta. The sequence continues at coordinate 34,097 of JBAJNP010004300.1, read as the reverse complement.
CAGGAAGCTGATGAGCGTCTATCGCTGATAGATGTTCTTGGCAATCGTGAGAATCATCTGCACTGTTTCGCGGCCTCGACACGTCGAAACTAGTGTTCGCGGGTCAGAATTTGGAGCTGTACCTCACAAACCGGGCCTGCCCCACTTTAATAAATGAAGTAATACCCATAATGGAGTTCATACCGGGCCGTTGGCCCTCTCCCTGTTTCCATTCATCACAGCTGTCAATCACACCATCAAAACCCGAAAAGCTCTGTCCTCGGAATTAAAACCAAATCACGTTTGAGGCCTCTCCTGTGGCTGAGGTGGGAATACTGGGCATAGCCTCTCATTCCTATGAGCTTCCGATTAGGAAGAGTTTGGGAGCCTGGGAAGGGAACCAGGGAGTCAGAAGGTCACCACAATAAATCCTGACAAGAGGGATTTGGGGGGGGGGATAAAAGGAGGAGGGGCATTAAACAGCCCCTATTACAGGTACACACACTCATCCAGTACTATTTGACCCCAAATGCAAACCATAAGGGGAGGGGGGTTAACATTCCCTGGAAATGGGGTGACATAAATTACCTGGATTTACAAGATTTTAAAAATACTCTTAACAATACTTTCCAAAGCGTTCCTTCCTTTAATAATACCCTTGGAGGGTTTAAGAGCATGGCAAACAAAGCAATAACTCACCTCTTTTATCATTTAACAGGAGAAGCTTCTTAAAACCCCATTCTACAGCAGCGTTCAAAGGCTTTTGGTCCGTGTCACTCTGCATTAACAACTGTTTAAAGATGCCTCACAGAAACGACTCAAACAAGCCACCGTGGAGCCCTTTAATGGCCCGCAACACTGATCTCAGATCACCCAGCCTGCACTGACTGATCAATACGTTTCTGAAGTTTCTTCATTTTGGGCTGGAATGTGCGAATTAGCGCATTTCCAGCGCATTTCCTGCGCTACCACAGCCGCATCATCGAATGAAGAAAGGGTTGGGAAAGATCTGGTTGTTTTCAGCGTAGGAGCTGCGCAGTGTCAGAACCGAGGGCGAGACTGAAAAAGCTCTTTTTGCAAGCCAAGCTTCAGAGAGTACCGAATCAATCTCTCCCATCAGGTCTGAAAAACGCTAGAGAGTGGGAGACATGCTGCTGTATTCATTAGCGCTCACAAAATGGTTAAAAATGACAATTATGCTAGTTTCTCACACACTCGTTTACCTCATTAGCCTTTGGAGCCTTCCCTTGAAACATGAGCGTTCAGTTACTCATTTTATTGTGCTGTGTGTATGTAACTGGGGAATGGTGTAGCAGTCAAAACCGGAGAAAAAGACAGTTTTAAAGTTTCACACATTTTCCTGCTTTGCATTGTAATGAGCTGAACTGTGTATTTTGTGTAAACTGTAAAAGCCTTTGGAGATTTGCTTAAGGATTTACACTCATTCATTCTGCTTGTGCTTTATGAAAGAGCCTCAATGTGAGAGAGTTTGAGTGTGTGTGTGTTGCGGACTATGGGGGCTGCGGTTGACGGCTACAAATCACGCCGCCAATTTATAATCCTTCAGCCTGCTGTGCTTCATCTTCACAGGCCTAAACAACGTGTCCCCCTCAAGTGTCCACGGAAGGGAGACGTACAGTGCCGAGGGAGCAGAGGTCACCTCCGACCCCAACCCAGGCTGTAAAATCACCCTCCTTCCCCTGACCGGGAGTGATGGCCCAAACTTGAATTAGGAGCTTGGCCAAGTCCTTCAGTGCCAGCGTCTGAGAGGGATTTAGTCGCTGACATCATAAAAGCAACGACAGGCATTTGAACTTGCGATTCCTCCTCTGCTTTAAAACAGACGGCCGTAAAAAAAACGTAAAGAGACGAGGCCGAGAGTCTAGTGTTGTCCTAAGCAGAGAGATGCTTGTGTTTTCAAACGCTGCCTTTCTTTTAAAGGCAGGTGTTACATAACTCCCGGCCTGTCAGCTGAAAACAAAGGGAGCGTAAAGTTTACGCAGCGAAACGCAAACATGAGCGCTGGGCGGCCCAAGGTGAGGAGGAAGGAGACCTGTGAGCTGAGGTTTGCTCTTTGATGAAGAGTTGATAAGAGTGTGGAGGAGAGATAGCCGTCAATAGTAAAACCGAGACGCACGGAGCCGTGGCGACGAGTCTTTATAGAAAGCAAGAACAACTTAATTCAGTCATTTTAAAGCTGTATAATTTACATGCATTCATTTGGCAGATGTTTTTACCCAAAGCGACTTGCTGTGAATTCAAGGTATATATTTTTATCAATACTTGCGTTCTCTGGGATCGAACCCACAAACTAACGTGATGCTCGACCAGTTGAGCTACAGGAACAACCAATTAGAATAAATGTAGCTGTAGACCCAACTTTGTAGACAACGTGAAACGATAATTGAAAACAAGAAACAGGCTTGCGATCTGACACAGAGTTTGTGTTGTGGGTCGGAGCTGTGGGTCCACACAGAAAAGAGTTCTACGAGAGTTCTATGCTGAACGTTCCTTTCAAAACCTGCCAGAAATTATACAACAAATAATGTTAGTAGAAACCGAGAACTCCTGAAATCCCTGTGAAGAGGAGGAAACAAATTTACATCCAAATGGAAATTAATCAATATGGAACTACTTAATGCGTCTGCTTTCAGTCAAACTCACTGAATAGAAACTGCATCTGTTGCTGCGCGTTTAACTGGCGTTAGGCCTGACAGACGTCTGTTTCTCAAACAATGGGAAGCTAATTGCTTCATTACATTTAATGCTGTTTTATAAAAGCTGCACTGCGAAGTTCACGTTTAAAGTGCATTTTTAACATGTTCCCTGCAGCAAAACTTCTACACGTGCAGGAAATGCATGCATGATGCAGGCCTAAATGTCATTTTTCAATACAAACGGGAGGTGATGAACTTGATGCAATTGTCCCACGGTGCCAAGACACCTCGGCAGCTTTTTTCCTGCGCCCGGGACGTGTCCACGCTTTCAAAACAACCATAAATCTCTCACGCTTCCATAAAGATGAAGCAAACCAAGAGGACGAGAGAATGTTGGCTCTTCTGATAAGACGGGGATCCGCCTACATGCGCGGATGCAAGGATAGCACTCAGAAAAGGAAGTTATGGCTGTAGGGCCTTATCTGAACAACACCTACCGCCCCCTCCTAACCATCCACCCAGACGACCCGACGGCGACTGGTACATGGGCGTAAACACAAAATTACAAGACAAAAAAAAGGTCTGTTGGTTTCTCAAAACAGCAAGAACGTTTCTCCTCATGAAAACCACAATAAAACCGCCTGACTCACCAGCGCATTGGCAAAGGATCACTGAACTATTACCGTTTGCAGAATAAATCAAGTGTCATCTTCGATCGCGCGAAAGATAATCTTTACTTTTTGAGGAGCCGAACTGACCTGGACCACACTCAAACACAACATTAGACGCAAATGGGGCCCTAAACTTTGAGAGATTTATGGGCAAACAAACAAAACGAAAATAGGAAAAAATCTGACAATGCAAGAGTATTGTCAACTTGAGTTCACCCTTCAGGGAGGGCGTAAATCCGCCTCGCTGCTGTCAGTCAAACACAGGGGCCCGGCCGCCTCTGTTTACCGACCAAGCTGTGTGAGACGGGAACTAAAGAGGTGTGCCGAATTCCTGAAACGGCATCTTTCTGCGGTGGTGTGGTCCAGACCGTCTAATCAAAGACGGTTGGGTTATCGCTGCGTTGACGATCTGTTGAGAGAAAGATTTCAGCGACATTTAGAGTTAGATTAAAAGGCCACGAACAACACATGGCTTCCAGGGCACGGAGATAGTCTCACACTTGTCGGGAAGGAGGCGTACATGAGAACAGGCGATAGGTGTGAGGAGATAAAATGACCGAGTGTGGCAGATTAGCTCAATCTGCGTTTCGGGAGGTAAAGGGGCTACAAGCTAAAAGGGGCTAAAAGCGTTGTTAGCCTTTAACATGATATCTTAAAAGCATCTGCTAAAGTGGCAAGTGTATATAGATAATAAAAACAGATTTTTGTTAACATAGCACCACCTGCTAGCTACGAGTGAGGCCGCGCGAGGAACTTCCTTGCTAAAAGTGGCCACAGGTTTATGGCAATCTTTATGCGGTATCATTTTAGCTGCTTTATTAGCAGGAACATCTTTAAGGTGAAGGGCGTGTAGCAATTTTTTGAAAAACAAATGACACGAACTAGATTTGAACTAGCATAAAGTTTAACTTTATAAAATAAAGTCAACAGTACTGTATTAACATCCACATGAAACAACATATAAAAGCTATTTAACGTTGGCTATTTAACACAATATAACGATACGACACTATGCAAGTAAAGATAGAAAGCATTTTCAAAAGCATCTTGGCATTATTTGTTTAAACAGATGTAACCTTTACTAAACCAACAATAAAACGCATAAAATCACTGCAGGCTGTGGAACGCATAAACCGAAATGCCTAAACGGCTATTTAACAACTGGTTAATATTAACCAACAGTCTCCATAACCTAAACAAACCTAAAACAAAACTTGTTTCAGACGTGGAGCACCCTAATATATTTCAATGAAAGATTACAATGACAAAACTTAATGTAGGAATAATGTGAACTGATAAATTGGGCACCGTAAGACCACGTTCATACATTAAAAAAGCAAACAGGGTCAATCGCACTTTCATTCCGACTGTAAACAACATTCACATTGAATTTGGCATTCATCAGTCAAAATGCTTTATGCCCCCCGAGAGAACAAACACACTTCACATCATCTATGACTGTGAATATCTCAAAATATTACCCATTTGAGAAAAACAAACATCCACCAGTAGGTTTTTCTAACTATATGAGCTGTAGTATTTCTCAGACCAACACATATAAACACAAGCTGGCCGGCACTGAACCAGAGTGCATTATGGGAAGGCCCCCGGGTCAGCGCTGCCTTTGTCTTGTGTGAGTGCTTACATTAGCCTGAAAGAGTCAAATATTCCTGCTGCAGTCTTCATTTATTCTGTATGAGGGCTGTGGGGATATATACCAGTACCCCTGCAACTGGTGAATATCTGACTGGAGGAGGCGGGGCCACAGTACTGAGCTTTCTAGCTGTTTTTGCCATCATTCAGTTTAAACATGCTGAAGTACTTTTTAAGACTGTATCTGGTCTGAAGTTTGTACAGAAGAGGGTTAACAATGGAGGGGACAGGGGAAAAAACAATTCAAACAAAGTAATAAGGAATAACATGACTAAATATATTACCAGTAATACAACACAAATGTATTCAAACTTCATATACAGTAAGTTACCGTTGCAGCTTTGAAGGTACACGTATGTATAATGTTTATACGCTGTTGACCTTTATTAAACGCTACGTTCACACAAGCGTCCAAACGCATGAGCTCAACATCTGCATGAGCTAAACCTGCGGTGAGTAACGCGTCGCCCGAAGACAGACAACCAGAGAAAACCGATGCCACGGAGGAGGCATATTACAACTCACAATTCATCACATCAAGTCGCAGTGACTGCACACATGCGGTAGGTGCATCCAATAAAATGATCGCTTACTATATAATTTATATGACTTCCCAGCGAGCGCTTCGGCCAAATCGTGTCTCAGCCGAGTACCTTCCCTCCTTTTTTCCAGCTCTCTTTGGGACACCTGGCAGCATCTGTGTGTTTTTAATAATAAACGCTGACGTGCAGCCAAAAGGCGGCATAAAAAGGCAGCTTGTGTCCTGGAGGAAGTCGCAAGTTTAAAGACTCTGCTCCAACCTGGCATTTTTCAAATTAGCAAAGTGGGCCGGGGGGGTATGAATATTCATGAGGCGCTATTCCCAGTTTGCTGGTCGTTTAAGTTTCCCCGGTTGAGCACAAAGCCCAATCGTCTGTCACGCCTCCCCTAATTCAATCATCAACCCTCATTCAATTATCCAATATAATATGCAAATCAGCCCAACAATGGCCAACAAATGCTAATTGCCTACATCAAAATAATTAAATTGGACGGCCGCGGTGCAGAAGGACCGAACCGTCATAAAAACGCAGGCCGTTTCTTTAATTAAGAGCAAAAATGTTTTAAATTAGAAACCCATAAATTGTGAGGACACAGACCTCTCTCTTAGCATTCCCTGAGGGGACATTAAACCAACACGAGTGGGGTTTTGTGTGATGCACGCATAACTAAAACCCGACCAAGTGTAGCGTAGTCACACCTGTCGTACCATCGACGGGTTCCAGGTAAACGGACCATGCAATGAGTGTCAGAGAATTCCACTTCTCCATGCCAGGCTGAGCTGTGATCTGTGCCGTAAGGTCCGACTCGACCCCTTCCCCCTCCACCCGGGGCAAACAAAAGGCAGGCCCAACTGCCAGGCAGTCGGAAACAAAGCCTCTTCCTCAGAGACCGGAGAGCGCACACAAGAGAGCCAACAGAGGTGGCAAAGTCGCTGCATTATTTAACAGCTTCCTTTTGTTGCTATTGTGTCAGTTGTTTGTAAGGAGAAAAGTACACCTGCTCTTGATCTAATGATGACCAAACAGTATCCTCACCTCTGATGGAGAACAGTATCGCTTTGCAACTCTAAATAAAGACTGAAACGCTGCATACTGCCTTGCTAGTAGCTATTTTAATAGCAAGGTGAATTATAACATGTTCTACATTTTATATAACTTTATAACATGTGGAAATAATCACATTACCAGGGCCAATTCCAGTTACCTTCTGAAAAAAACCTCTACTTAGTTTAGAATAATTTCAGGGAAAAAAATTTAATGGCTTGAATTTCAAATTTTAATCCACATTCACTGCATGAAAGGCAAATGTAGCGCACACATTCGCTACAAATAAAGGTGGCAATAAAAATGTCTCATTATATATTCATGATCCACGATTACATATTCATGAGGCAGCCCCAAACTGACACGTGCGTATATTATGTAACAGTAATAAAGAAGGTAATCTCACCTGATTGTCTGGGTGGTTGACGGTGAAGTAGCCCACGCAGATGATCAGCTTGTGGAGAACCTCCTCAGAGCTCTGCTGGGAGCAGAACCAGAGCAATGAGCTCACGATGTGTCTGAAGGCCAGAGAGAGCCCCTCCGCTCCTAAAACACACTGCGCACACACACACACACACGTCAAATATAATCATACACCAGTACAGTGTCTCACTGTCTTCTGAGTCTCATCTACATTGTAAACTAAACATTCTAATTTTATTTTAATGTTAAAAATACCACAACTGAGTGTTACTGATTTGTATGCAGTTATTTTTACAAAAGCCCCTCCCACTTGACCTCTGTGACATCACAGAACATCGGCCATCATAAAGCTCGTCAGCAACTTTCACCAGCGATGTGACCTCTCGCCTGTGAAAAGTAAAACCTAAGGATTACAGAATATTTAAAGATCCAGCAATTTCTTGACAATGCCACAGGAACCCAACAGGTCTTATGTTGCAGGGTGTCTGTTTTTCTGCAGTCCAACGGGCTACAGGCTACCACAGAAGAAAGTGAAACTCGTGGAGCGCTTTTTGAAGGTCGAAACAGCTCTGGAATCAGTAGTTCAACCACAGGACCTCAGTTCCCTCAACAAAAGAGATTCTATCTGCTGCTCTACAGACAGTATTTATTAAACATGTCAACATGACTGAGCGACTCGAGGTCAGAACTGAAACTACTGACATTTTCTGCTGGGTGGGAGAGTGTTCGGGGAAGAGTCTGTAAACAGCCACAAACAACAATACCTGAACATCTGAGCAGATGTCACATGAACCAAACACTGGGCATGTATCAGCACAGACACAAAACATCTAACAGATTTACCAGGACTATATATGTGTGTGTGTTCAGTACTTTCATATAATACACACACACACACACGTTTAAAAAATAAATGTGCACACACACACACACACAAAATAATTAAAAATGGATATAAATTTCATAAAAATTATGAAATTAGAAGTTATGTTAATCATTAAATGAGCAGAAAACACTAAACTTTTAAACCCTTAGTCTAGGTTTTAACAGCAGTTCAGGCACTAAGCAACCAAATCCACCTGGTTTATGTTTTAACTCGCACATCCGGTTTAGTAACAGCTTAACCTGCATGACTTCAGCTCCAGGTACAATCTCACCTACTCAACCCACCCATTAAAGCTGATACACTGTTCAGAAGCACTGCTGGTACCTCAACATTATGTTATCAATCCGCCTTCAATCTGTCACACAAAATTACTGTTACATGGAATGTTATGGAATTTTGGAAGCTTGAAAGTTCCAGTCATTGTTTACTGTAACCGCCTGGAAAAGAACAACCAGCGCATTATTCAAAATGTTTTGTATTCCTCAGAAGTAGTTCCTTTACAAGCTCATAATACTCAATACCAGCTGCTTTGAACAGTGAAGCTTTGGTGAGAGAGAGACTATATCTGCATCAACACATTGAAGTAATTCACAGGTTTTCCACCCTCCATGCTCGCACCTAGGTGTTTACATGATGATTTAGGTTTCTGATACGGTTCTTCGCCCTTTATCACGCTGGCTGAGGTACAAGCGAGGTCTGTGCGCATTACACCGCTCTCTGTTGGCATTACTCACCCTCAGCTTTCAATATGGCTGACCTGGGGTCAGAGGTCAGGTGTGTTTACATCCAGAAACCCTGATAATGTAACGGCTCTGAGGGCATCTGCAGGAAGTTGCCCTCAGAGTTGGACCATTAGCTTTGAGGGTTATAGCTTTATGTTGTTGTCTATACAAGACCCAGACTAGATGTATAAATGCAACTACGCCATTATGAGGAACCCAAAAGCTACAATGGCGGGAAAACTCAACATTTTATAGCTTTTAGAAATGCTGCCGAACGGTTCGGCTAACATATCTGCAGCTAAAGGGCAAGTGTGTGGTCTGGCTCATATATTGTCCTGAGGAAATAAAACAAGCCGCGCAGCATTACTTTAAGCAGACATTGTGGCTGCGGAGTTTAACTACTTAAACAGGACAGGCAGCATACCACAACAGAGATGACCAATGATGTCACGCTCGAGCATCTTTCCGCAGAGCCGCGGGATCAAAGGAGGCAGGATATCGCAGATTGTAAACAGGACCAGAGCAATAAGGTCAGCCGTCACGTGAGACGCAGCTTCCCAGACAGCTGCGGTACTTTTCAGGGGAAAAACACGGTTTTCTGGACTCTATAAACCACTTGAGAAAGACTTTTATTCTTAGCATGCTTTTTCAAGCTAGGACAGCAGGCTTCCCCAAAAACATGTTGGTTAAGGAGAGAAACAAGCTTGTTTTGATAAGTGCAGGACAAACACATAGACACACAAACAAAGACACAGACAGACACACACACACACACACACACAAAGGAATAGACACACACACAGACAGACACACGAAAACACAGACACTCAAAAGTTAAACTTATCATTGTTTACTTCTTAACTTTTCTCAACTTTCAAAATTACGTTTAAAAGGTTTCTGTTACATAATGGAAATGTTACAAAAACATTCCTACAACCTAAAACAGTTACTTGGGTAACATCTGTGCTCCACATCAGAACTCAATACCTGGAAGGCTGAGAGGTCCAACAGGGCAAAGGTGTTGAGGAAGCGCAGCCCTTGGAGAGCCACCTGGATGACGGAGGGGCTGTAAGGTCCCTGGGGACCCTCAGGGCCAGCGGAGAGAGGCTCAGGGGGGGCACTGTGAAGCAGGATGCAGTACAACATGTGGAGGACCCCCACCAGATCGGTACTCTGCAGGAGAGCCGTCAGCCCGGTCGGGTCGTGACGTTTGTTGTCGAACACGCTCAGAGAACTGAAAGAACATCATGAGGGGAAGAGAATTATATTGTGTTCATTTAAAATATGAGGTATAAAACAGACTAAAGCTATAACAGACACGGAATATAGCTAAACATATTTACATTTATTCATTTGGCAGACGCTTTTATCCAAAGTGACTTACAGTGAATACAAGGTACATTTTTATCAGGACTTGCCTTCCCCTGGGATCGGACCCACAAACTTTGCGGTGTTAACACAATGCTCTACCAGTTGAGCTAACAGGAAGGCAGTTTAGCTAAAAGGAAGGCATATTAAATATATAGTTTATGCCAAATTTATACTGTACAGGTGAAGACAATTGATATATAAACTAGTATAAGGTATGTAGTGTTTTTAAACTGGTTTAATTCAGTGATTCTTTATTCAGTGAGTTTACAATTTTAATCCCAAATGTCAAAGTTCAGGTCGACCCCATTGCATGATGGGATAACCTCACTCCACCCAGTGCACACAAATACTCTTCCTTACACAAACAAGACCAATTACTCATAAGACAAGACCACTTTGTTCAACAAGTAATAACGCCTCAGCTTTGATTGACACACCCGGAACAGAAACGCAGAGCAGGGTCAGAAATATTATTCTATTAGCTTGGCTGTAGACGTTCCTCATTGTATCAGATGTAACAGGCCCGTCCAACAAGGTTCCTCATGTTTACACACCTTTCAATCTGAATCACTGGTCTTTCAAACAAAGTCAAAAATGCACAGGGCTGTTCTGTAGGGCGCGGGACAGGAGTGGCGAAGGGAGCCTGGGGTCGAGGCAAAGCCCCGGGGGGTAGAGATTAAAAACATCAAAACCTGAGGGGAGGCAGGTTGCCTGTTTTAGCCGTAGAGACCAAAGTACCAAGATGGAGCGAGGTAGAACGTCAGCTCCTGGCGGCTTCTAGATTTACTGGCTAGACCAGAGTCTGTCTGTTCTGATATAAATAATGAAGGCAGGCCCCATCTGTGAAGCATGCCTATGGGGCAGACAGGCTTAACTGGTAACATTCTGCGCTGCCTGTGCCAGAAATGAACACTTAGACACAGTGAGGGTGGCTGTGGTCAGATATACGAGGAGAGATAGGAGAGACTTTACACTTCAGAGCCTGGATAAGAGACTGGGGTACAGAAAGAGAGAGAGAAACAGAAAGAGAGAGAAACAGAGAGAGAGAGAGAGAGAGAGAGAGAAAGAAACAGACAGAAAGATGGGGAAAGAATAAGAGACAAAAGGGAACAGAGAATGAATGTATAGAATGACAGAACGTGTTGAAGAGTATGTTGAAAAGTATAAACTGAATGACCAGTTTACACACACACACAGAGAGAATGCACAGAAATGACTACAACACATACCTGATTAAATTAATTCTATATCACATTATCAAATATTAATAGCCACATCGGAATGTGATGGACAGACATACAGAATGAATGTATAGATGACAGAGAAAAACACAGTGAAAGGCAAAGTGAGGACAGTATAACATGACACTGCACTGACTAATCGAGTGGATCTTCAGGAAGTTGAGCCTCTAAGCAACAAATCTGACCTGACAAACATCACACACTCCGGTAACCGTACTGGAACGTTCCACACATCAACAGCAGAGCCGGAGCTCTTGGACCTCAAACAACCATCTGTCAGCCAATAGCACTGGCTCCACAACTATGCAAACTCACCTTACTCCCTGGCTGTCTTGTGTTCCAGCACATTTAATTAAGACCCATCTTACCAGATTTACAGCAGCGTGTTTGTGCGTCTCAGTCAGGACAACACCCTGCAGATTAACAGGATTGGTAACTTCATACCCCTGCGGCGTATTCAAGGGGCCGAGCAGAAGGTATCCCTCAAGGCTGATCTGAGGCGAGATCTTCCCCTACCAGCAACAGCAGGAACCTGGATTGGAGATTCGAGGGCTGATCTCCAACCAGCACAAAGGGGCAAATTTGACAGGGTGTCACGTTGCAGGTGAGGATACATCCATGAACACTACACCACTACACCAAGTGCACTGGAGGGGACCTTTTGGTAATCCGAAAGGGGGGAACGGAGTGTCAGGCTTGTTGGGGGGGGAAACCTCACCCTTTGGGAATGAGATCACCCGGAATTAGCATCGGGGTAAAGCCACGGTTTTTGACTGTTCCAGGTTCTGCTCCTGTCATCCATGTATAACCTTTCCCAGTGTAAAAGAATCCTCTGAACTGGTCTCAGATCAGAGGAAAAGGGCAACGTCAACGTCTACACGAGAAAACAAAGACTCGGTTCTCACAGAGTGACTGCGCATGACGTACTTCATCTCCTGACCCTGAAACAGGAGACAGAGAAGTCTGATGAAAGTGAAAGGCCTGACAGAGGCAATTCGAGTCTACGCACTGACCCCAAATCAGCATCGTCTGATTAATCCATGCTTGCAGCTAAACCAGTGGAAACGCTTTAAGTGCCTGATCAACTTAAAGCGGACAAGCAGAAATATATTTGGACCTTTGATTTGCCGTGAAACGACTTCATTGAGGGAAAAAGCCACTTAATGACTCAAGTAAAACTAGGTTTTAGAAATTAGTCAAGGTTTCTAAAAACCAGCTGGAGCTGTGACAAAGCAGTTAGCACATGTGGCCACACTAAAGTCATGGTGCTCTAGTGGTGATGCAGGTTTGGATGTGGTCTGCAGCATACCCAGCTAGCCATCTACACACCCAGCTAGCCATCTATCCAGATATATAGACAGACAGACACAGACAGATTTTACCACCTGTAAAACAAGAAAAACTTTACAACCTTTCAAAACAAGGGAAATTTCTTACGTTTAGGCTCTACTATTTACTTAATAAAAGTAAGCCAAACATAAACTTTAAAAATCGTGTATTTAAACCTAAAACATAGCTTAATATATTCTGATTGGTAACATTTACCATATTTACAGTTTGTATTGCAGTACAGTAACAGATTCAATGCAGAGAAGTTCTAGTCCATTCTGAATATCATTAGCTTCACATGAGCTTTGCTTAATGCGTTACGATTGGCTGGTGATGACTTGAGACCTCGGTATTCAGCCCCACCACAAACAATGGTACTTGATGTCAAAAACAAAAAAAAAAAAGTCCCCACCGTGAGAACAAATCCCAGGGTGCGGCAACTGCCAGAAAGCAAAGCCGGTCACAAACATCCAAGACGAATATGAACGAGGGCCAGGAAGATGACTTCCTGGATCCCTGCGTGGTGATTGGTTGAACTCAGACACAAATGGGCGGATTGGTGGAGACCTTGATTATGTTGCTGAGCAGGACTATTAAAGAGTTGAACTACTGGCACAGAGATTTCTCACAGATATTCAGTGATACAAGCCAAAGGATGTTGAAAGAGAAGCTAGTGTTGAACAGCTGGCTGATGTCACAGCACGCAACAGCTGGAACAGGACATAGCTGGCCACCACATTGCCTGAGTGAATTTCTGTGACCATGTAACATTAAAACCAACTGCATGTGCTTGAAACAGCATTAAACTCTTCATTTCTGCCTGAAACAAAATATTACAAATGTATTTGTAATGCATTCACACTGCTTTATAATTAGACCCGGGTAAACATGCTTTTCATTTGTAAACTTTGAAGAAAAGCGTAACTATAAATTGTACAATGGTAAACAAAACTATTTCCTTAATGCTAAAAAATGCAAAAACAAAACAAAAATATACATTTGCAGATTAATATACACCAATATATTAAACATATTTATATTTCAATATATATATAAATTATATTTCAATAAACAATAAAAATGTATATATACATTCATTAATGCTTTATTTATATATAAATAAATATAACCGGAATATTAATCAATTATTAAAATAACAGCTACTCTCAGTTACACCCTTAAAAAACAGAAGATTTCACATATTGCAGCATTGCCCTGCATTACACGCATGCTATCCCGCATTACGCTTAGAATCAATCACTTTAACAATTCCTCCAGCGCAACTGGAGGCAGAAAACATGAAGCGCGCGGCACCGCGACGATCAGTCTTTTCTACGAGTGGAGGTCGAAGGTCACGGTGAGATATCACGAGCTGTGACTGTGTGGTTAGCCTCTGTCAGCAGTTGTGCATGCACAAACGCGCCCCACCGCGCACACGTGGGTGGGCCGCAGGCAGGAGTTTACAATGTAACCAGACAGGGCTTTAGGGCCACAAGATGACTATCAGAACAGGCTGTGCAGGGCCACAGAGTCAGACACTGGGAAATGAGCCGTTGATTGATGGCTCTAAACCTTCACAGACGTCTGAAAATCTACACTGGACTTCACCTTTCATTTAGATACTGTAGGAAGGAGTGATTCTGTGATTCGATACAGAAAGCTCACCAACTGTACAACGATGCCATCAGACGCTATTTGCTGTGATTAATATAATCAGTTATTGTAAAATGCCAAATTTTTGTTCGCTGACTGGACGGGAAAAGGAGGAGACAAAAATGAGGAGGATTTAGGAGTTAAAGGTCATAAGATATCACTCACCGACCAGTCACAGAAAAACACAGCTTGCACATCCCATGGAGGAAGGCGGTGGCTTGTTCCAGAAAGGCAGCCATCTTGGGACTCTCGTCGATCGGCCCTTGTACAGACAGAAAGCAGCCGTACAGCTTGTCGATCAGGCCCATGTTCACCACATAACTGAGGTAAAAAGAAACAAAATAGTATTTTTAAACACAGGTGAAAATTCACACAACTTGTGACCAAATTATTCATTCAGTCATTTTATTTTCTTCAATATATTTTCCTATGTTTTTAGAAAGTCATAATATTCTGAGAAAATGAGTTTTAATTTAGTTAAGAGGGAAAGAAATTGTTGATGTTTATAATATTATCAGTGTTTTGATGATTTTGCCTAATTTTTCCAATTTTGCAGGAGACCAAACTAACATGCTATAAAACAACACACACAAATACTTATATTAAAAAATATATTACTTAAGAAGGCAACTTTAGACAACTTTTCAGGTTACTGCAATGCATTCTGGGATTGCCTTCTTCACAGGGAATGTGTAATGCTGCTTTAGAATATGTCCAAAACAAAACAGACTACTGGTGCATGCTCATGACGCCTTAAAATGCTGTCTAGTTAGGTAGTGCACTAGGTTTTAAAACGGATCTACTGCCACAAAGGCCTTTGCAATCCAAGACACTCTTGGCTTGCAACCTGAGCTCTCATCAGAACCCACTACTTTAGCCCATTACGTGCATATCTCTAATTTGTCTGGTCAAATGAAAGGTCTCATGACTGTATCAGTCCCCACCCTCCTGGCTACAAATCAGGCCTAATTACAGTATTAGCGGCGGTGTCTGCTTGTGCCAGCGCGGATCTCAAAAGAAGGAAAACCCCCACCCTTCTCCTGTCCTCATAGCTCAGGTATCATTGTCTTTCTAACTCCCTCCGATCTCCAGCATCGTCGTGGAGCCCCTAACAGTCAAACAGACTTTCCAGCCGCGTATGAGCCAAACTTGGGCGTCTCCTTCGTGGCAAATCGCCGATTCGGTCTCAGATCTACTCCTTTTACCTGTCTCCTCAAGTCTGTATCTTTCTCATACTCTCCCGATTCCACCTCCTTCATACCTCCTTTGTTATGGGTGTCACTCAAATGCAGCTGCACTAAACACAGATAATTATAATTCTCTGCTAGTCTGGGTCAGCGTCGCTGGAACTCAAGCCCCCCTTGTTATGGCTTTCTTCATCTCTAAGGTTTGGCCTGAGCTGAAAGCGCTTTTCCACACACTATTGTGCAGCCTCTCAGACGCCCCATCCGGGCGACAAGAGCCAGAATGATCCGTCACGATGGGAACGTGTGGCCGGCGGTCTCACGGATCAAAACGTGACTCATTTAGAGAGCGTGTCCTCCTACGTGCAAATTACATTCTAAATATTACAACCACCATCGCTTGGTTTCCGTTTCGTTCGTCATATCTGAAAGTTACTGGGAGAAACATGGCTTGTTTGTCGGTGCTGTGGCGTAGCTGTTAGGCCTTGGTGCTCATGCGGAAGATAAACATTCGAATCTTGTCTCATCTGTCTAACTTGGCCAGCTTCTAGCAACTTCTGAAAAATGTTGGCAAGCGTTTTAGTCTCCCTTTCCAAAAAATAAGTCTGTTGATTTTGCTAATCTAAATGTACAATTATATGGTTAGTTGCATTTTATTATATACATTAACAGTGTTTTTTCTTACTGCCCAAGATCCTGTCAGAATAAACCTGCTGCAATCCACTTCTTTAGATTTTACCATTTTATTTTTTTGTTCTCATATTTCTGCCTCCTTTTTTCTACCCCGGTTTATTTTTGGTGATCCAGCCGCTACACGGCCCATTCCAGCCATGTCTGTAGGGTCACCCGGCGGTCACCGCGCTGCGCTCGAGGACTGCTCGTGTCAAACAAATCATGGGAGGGAAGACTGAGGAATTGTGGGAAACCTGGGATTCTAAGCAGGCTGAGCTGTCTGCCTTTCCTCAGAGAGCAGGACAAAGCCCAGCACTGGCCCTCTCCTCCGCACTGCCCTGCTCTCATGTGGAGTTCAACTTCAAGTCGTGCACTTCCAGACGAGAAATTTGGCGGATGCCTAGACGGAAAACGTATGGTTTAGCACGGATAACAAGTAAAGCAGTTAACGTTTTATTTCACGGCCTGGAAAAGCCGCTTCCAAAGGCGATCCTTATCCAATCAAAACGCTGAATGCGTGATGTCGGATTGGTGATGTGTTGAGCAGATTTTCCGAACTTTTTTCAGATCCGGGCTAACCCCTGGATCTTTTCCAAAGGGTCATTCCCTGTACGAGGAATCTCTTTCCAAGACTTAATTCTCATGTATTTCAGGTTGCAGAAAACAGGCAAACTGAAGCCATATCACTCCATACATGCGGTCAGCGTGAAAGCAGCAACAGCGCCAGACAGGGTTTGTTTTCACCGCAGCTGACGAAACGCTTAATGTTTTAATATTATGGGAAAATGTTTGTCTGCGTCTGTGTGAACAGAGCTGGAAAAGAGACGTGCAGAAGAGAGAAAGATAAACAGAGGTGGAAAATACAATACATTAAGAATGTAGCACATTTTAAGTGATATTAAAACGCAATGGGATACATTATGGTATTTCAATTCAAAACGCTAAGATTAAAGTAATAAGTATAAAAAAAGGAAATTACAATAAACAATAATTCATAGCATTTATGAATCTGTGTTCCTTAATAGTGAAACCAAGACAAAAAGATATTTTAGTGTATTTTTTAACCAAACAACAGCGACATTTGAGTGAGCAAATGACATGAGAGTTAGTGTTATATTTTAATATTTAGTATATTTATCACACACACATACACGCACACACACACACACACACACACACACACGAGTGAGCACGTGCACACACACACTTGTATATGTACATAGAAATATATGTATGCATGTTCCCAGAGCTGCTTGCAGTATAGTTTGTAGTATTACTTATTCTATTGATTTAGCTTGTTCCATTAAGACGTCCTCTTTGATGTGTATACCCTGGGAAAAGCACACTGCACAGGTCTACGTGACAACATACAGGGTAGAAGAGATTGTTTATGACAATGGTTAGTAATTAAATCATATTTTTATGCCTTTATGATTTAAACCTGCATAAAAGGCACAGAAACTGACAGGGTAGGAGACACCACACCGGGAAAACACCTCAAATCAGGACTTCAACTCTGGTCTTTGTGAGTATGTGTGTATTTACAATTCAGTAAATAAACATTCTGTTACAAAAGATAATCTTGTTACATAACACACATTGTGGTGTACGCGTTACCACAACGATGAAAGAACCATCTCTGCCTGAGGAAGAGGCTGGCGCAGGACGAGGAAGACAATAAAGGAATAACCTGATGAGATCTTGAGAGCGTGTGTTGAAGTTCTCATTGGCTGTCGGTTTGCCCTTGGTGTCCGGACTGCAGATACGAGACCCATCCGCCTCAGGATTCGGTGGATGTAGCTGCTCCAGGACTGTAGCCAGAGTCTGCAGAAGAGCCGCCACCAAACCCTCATAGATCTGCCTGTTGACACTGCGGCCAAAGATGCTCTTGTCTTCATCTGGCACGAAGAGCTACGAAAACAGGTAGAGATGCGTTAGCCGTCAAACTGCAAACAAAACAATGTGAGAGGAGCATTTTGACAGACCACTGTGTTGTTGTGCACTACCCTGAGACTTCCAAAAGGCAATGATGTCCAGACATGTCGGCGCTCACACATCAATGTTTTAATCGTCAACGGCTCCCAACACGTCCGCGAGCTTGTCAAACATGGGAAAGTCTAAAACCACATTCGTGTTCAAACAACTGCAGGCATTTTCTACATCTTTGATACAACGTTGTTACCGTAACTTACCGCAACAGCTGTAATTGCCACAAATCTGTCTATTGATGCAGTTTACAATACACAGAATCCTATAAATGACACCACCAGAGGAACGGCAACATGCTAAGCAAACATGGCTCGAAATTCGTTCGGAAGGGTCTAAAAATACCTTCTGAAAATTGCAAAGGCTTGCTCAGCTTACGAGGCATGGATTGCGTCCTAAGCCGGTCTTGGCACTGATGGACATTCGAGTTTGGGCAACAATGGGTCTCAATATCCGGCCCGGCACGGCTGCACAATAGACAAGGTCATTTAAACCTCAGCATGCATTTTACAACACGTCCAACTAAAGCATGGCACAAATAAAAAGGATCCCGCGCTCTTTTGTTTCCACACACACACGCCATTAACCCTTGTTTGGAATCCTGATCCTTGGGCGCATAAACAACAACACGGGCCCTGCTGTATTATTCATCAGCCCGGGTTATAAATTGGTAGTTACAACTTCAAGTGACATTGTTACTGGTTGTGTGCCAACGGCGGGCATATGAGAACTCTCCGAGGTATTCCCTCGTTGGCCAGCGCTCCTGGTAAGAAAAGATGGTTCATGCAACCAAAATGTTGACTTGGGGGTTTGGAAAAGGAATGGTATTGGTTTTTTTAGGGTAAGGTTTATTTTAAATACTGTGGTTTGCAATGAAAACCACCTGGGAAATACATAAATAGATTTATTTTCTCTCATATTTTTATACAATAGATCCCTTGAGGCAATTCTACACAAACCTGAGTACAAACAGTTTCAACCTTACAAGCTTAATTCATAATTACAAATCGGACCACAAGGGGCACTAAAAATGCTCTTTTCTACCATTTATTTTTACATGTCAACTACTAAATCTTGCTATGCAAATTAGCTTAACCGCTGACATGTTTATAGCTACCTGAACAACAACACACTTAAAGTTATTCATAATCACAAATGCTCAGCCACTCAAGTACAAAAAAAATCTGTAACCTTATAATTTTCCCATATGTGACAATTTTGCTACACTTGCATTTTGCCATTTAGAAAAGCTCACGTGTCATATATAATGTTGCTCACTTGAAGACCAGTCAGGTGCCATTAGTTACAGGGAGGAAATAAATACAGGCTCTGCACAAACAGGTAAAGCCCATGTTGAAATGACAGATTTTATTGAGCAGTAGGTTAGTGTTCTCAGAAAGCAGGCAAAGTCAGCTACATTCTCCACAAATCTAATTACACACAACCGAAGGGTGGACGCCAGTACTGACACACACTCATGCACACACACACACACTAAAACTCATATGCTCAAACACTCCCAGACACACACAGACACTTACACACACGCTCACACTCAAACTCATATACTCACACTCTCACACACTCACAGACACACACCTGCACACATACACGCTCACACTCAAACTCATACTCACACTCTCACACACCCAGACACACACACACCTGCGCGCGCACACACACAAACTCTAACTTATATACTCACAGACACACAAGAACAAACACACTCATATACTGACACACACACTTGCATATGTGGTTTATGAGGACTCCCCATAGACATATATGTACTGTAAAAACTTAAAAACTTATCCCCTAACCCCACCCCTAAAAAAGCATTTATAATTAAAATAAAAACACCATTTAGTAGTTTTTTAAGCATTTACATTATCCACACACATGGTTTAAAATCTTGCTCTTTACTGACTTTCACTTAACTTGACTAATCTGTCCGTTTATATCAATCACATGTCAACGGATCAGCGCGCTGACTGACTGCTGGCTTGTGTTTTGAAATAAAGCCCCTTGTACCCCCAAGGAAATATTACTTCTGACTGGAACGCACATTAAATGAGGCTTAATGATCTGCCAAGCCAATGTTTCTCACACACACACACACACACACACACACACACACACTACAAGTGTCATACAACTCTTGTAGACAACACAAAATGCCTGCTTCCAAAACTTAGAGAGCTGTCTATTATCTACATAGGGAGTCACCTTCTAAGACAGCATTTCATAACAATTTCATTATTTGTTGATTCGTCGTCTATTGAACCAGGACATTTGGTGGCACACATCCAAGGGAAACTACTTTTTTATAAAAATATCCAATGGCCTGTGGACTTACAGGTATTAGAAGATATTTTCATTCTAGGGAGCTTCTGACTGGACAAAAATCTGTGTAGTGCAGGATGACACATCAACCTTTTCGGTCCGTTTTCACAACCAAAAAGACTGCCATTATGAAAAACGAGCATCTGCAGATATAAGCATCATTGCTAGCATAAAATCTACCTCAAGTCTGACAAACAGACTAAACGCCACCAAACAAACGAATTTGAATTTCATGAGGGAATTTCATTTGCTTCTGAAAGTTTTATAACAGCTTTGAAGCAAAGCAACTTACGATGTCTTAAAATGCTGTAACCATAGGCAGCTCGCTAGCTCACACAAGCTAACATTTGAAACCGCCTCAGTGTTGCTTTCTACTCTGTTTACAATGTTCTTTTCTTTCAGCTTGGAGGAACCGATGTACACACAACCGTACTGGCAAACGCCAGCCGATCTTTCCATAATTCCGCCGTCCAAAAGTGAGCTTAAAAAGCCAGGAGCGTTGCGTGAGCACGGCTATGAAACCCCCCCCCCCACCAAAAAGCAAAGGGTGGGACGCTGGGAGAGCAGAAAAGACACCAAAGCGCAGAGAAAAATGAGGCACAGACGCATCGTTACGAACGAAATGTGATTCAGCAGTGGAGCTTTCCCAGAACTTAAGATGATTCAGTGAGTCATATAAACAAGAGCAATGTTGTATGTATTAAAATCCATTTTGGCGCTCGCTTTAAACTGGTAGATGAGGTACATATGCTTTGGCAAGCCGGATAAGACAGAACTGACCCTTTAAACATGACAAAACAGCACTTCAGGCCTTTATAACCTCAAGTGGAAGTCTCATCCTCAAAGGATTAGTCCACCCAAAAACGAACATTCTGTCATTATTTACCAGCCCTCATATGTCTTTCCAAACCTGTATGGATTTTCGTCTGATGTGAAACACAAAAGAGAAGTTTTGAGGAGCCGTACTGGGTTTCTCAGGCCAGAAAAATGATGTAAAAGGTCCGCAAGCGTATCACACAACTGGGCCGTGTGATTGGTGACCTATGAAAGCAGTTGCAAATGCTGCAAAAGCTTCCAAAAAAACAGATATATGATTCGCTCATCAGTTGGACTGATCTGGTAACCACTAACCAATGAATTAACAGCTATTAATAAACAACTTAAAATTGGCCTGTTTTTCACACAAAGCTACCCTTTAAAATTAAAAACTGTTCCTACAGATTAAATAAAAAACATGGTTACTATAACTAAACCACGCTTACCACAAATTAACCACAGTTTAACAGCAATAGTATTTGTGGTAAAATCGTGGTTATATAAATGGCAAGCAAACTGCTATTAAATCATGATTACTGTATTTTTGCTATAATAAAACCATGATTCATTTTCCTAAGGCATTCAAAGACGTAAATCGTATGAAATTATTAAAAAACATGATACTTTTTGGACATTTGTCTTAAAAGCAGATTAAAATGTCATAAATTTGAATGATTTTTGGAGTAAACTGTTAAACTCTTAAACCGTATATAAACATAAAACATACATACAATCCAAACAGAACCCAGCAACCCATTCTACCAGAACCCACCGTTAACTGATGAAGAAGAAGGTCCATGAGGAAGGCAATTTTGTTGCTGTAGAGCACATAGGAACAGTTGCTAAGGCAGCGTGAACAGGACAGGTAATACGTGTTCACAGCAGCACAGAGGGACCTGCAAACAGAGAGAAGGGGGGATTAGTTTCCGTTTAAATGATCAGGATATAAACATTTCAGGGTTGCCCCGCTAGCAGCGTAAGAGATCGCCCATCGCTCCGTGTGGTAATATGGTAAGGTTATCTGAGGAAACTGACACTTAAAGCTCAGAGTGTGAACATCACACGCAATCCAAGATGCATGACAACTCTAGGAATGTCTCACCCGAGGGAATTTCTCTCAAGAATAGTGCCGTACGCAACTTCCTTGTCTTTTTCCACATAGTACCATGTTTTACAGATTTAATTATATAGACCCCTATGATAAAGGTACTATCAAAGTGTTGGATTAGACCAGTAAACCACAAACCATTTAAAGCCATTAATTTTTACAACCAGGTAACCACATACATACATACAAACACACACACAAACACAAACTATACATGTACTATATACATATACATAGACAGATAGACAGACAGATAGATAGATGTGAGGCTTTCATACACACAGACAAATACAGTCAGACCTAAGGGTTCAGTAATAATGCCATTTTAGTCAGGGATGTCACAAGAGACTCAATGAGATGGACTGGACCAGAGAACAGACCTCTGACTAAACATCTGCCTGCCCCCTTCCTTCATTTCCACCATGTCTTTCTCCGACTAGTTTTCTCTGGGCTAAGATAAGCGTCTAGCCGTCAGCGCATTCAGGCCAATCAGCCTCAGTCAGTCACTCAGGTCTCTCTGTATTCTGTCTGTTCCACACCAGTCTGAGGGGAGATTAATGTAGCTGATAACTGACCAGTCACTCTGCTGCAACTCCAGACCCCTCCCCCACATGCCCCCCCCACCCCTTCATTAGTTAATATTTTCTGACAACTGTATATTTTATCCCAAAGCGGAGTGGCGGGGCCCTATCTGCCGAACGGACAAATGGAATCTGACTTGTCTTTTTTAAAGTAGGCCATGTTTACTTCTCGCCGTAAACATTTTGATATCCACCGCAACCGTCACCATCTGTTCGGAATTTTCAGCCAAACCGTATTGGCACTTGTAATAAAAATAGCGCAAACCTTTTTTAAAGGCCTCAGGCCTGTCAATAACTTCCACCCGACTGACTAAAACACCAATGTATATTTTACCCACTGGCGGGCAGATCGGGGAGATAACGCTACAATATTGACATAGCGGCGTAAAAGCGTCAGACATGCAAGTACGACACCGCAGGGAAAACGCTGTGCCGGCTCCGCTGGGAATGAATCCAAGTTTTCCCCTCATGTTTAGCAGCTTTGAACTTTTCAAAGCTGTTTAATTGTGACTGGTTATAAAAATCAGGTGTGGCTGTTTTTAACGCGCGCTATTAATAATCACCACATTTTCACCTCAGAGCAAATGATAAATGAGGTCAAAGCGTGACAGAATAGGTTTCGTTCAATTAGCAAGCAACTTTATGAATGGCCTGGCCTGGCTGTCGACGGAACATCGATTCATCTAAGCGTCAACATGAAATGTTTTCTTTTGTGTTGATAGAGTGATACTAGGAAGTGTAACAGAGCTCCAGGCGAGAGGAGGAGGGAGAGATGGAGGGAAGGAAGGAGGGATAGTCATGGGTGAGTGGAGTGATACACCAGACTCTGTTCAGTGAAGGAAGAGAAACACGAGATCCCCTCCAACCTGTGCACTCTGGGCAGCAGACCAGCGCTGCCTCAGCCACACTGATTTTCCACCAGAGCCAAAAAAAAGGCTTCAATTGTATAACTTTGACCAACATTTTTTCTGTCTTTCCATGAAATGCTCTGAAGGTGGCTGTTCGGCGAGCAGCTAAATTAGAATTTTAACCTTCTACACTTCATTGGCTTCATACAGCATAAAGTCAAAGTAAAGTTACACACACGCGCACACACACACACACACACACACACACACACAAACAGCATTTGCAAACAATTCTTTCAATACACATCAGCGGCTCCTCAGCGTTTGTCATGGAATTTAAGAGTGTTTGTCATATTGTTTCTGGGCTGGTTTTTAAAGAGAAGTGTCAAATGTCCAGGTGAGGATTAAATGACAACGCTGAGTGTCACAGTCCACTTTGGTGTCCCAGATACAAAAGCAGATCTTGGACTTAAGCTTAAGATAATAACTATTTATTGCATTATCGTAAAATTAAAATCTGAGTGGCGGCTAACACTAGGAAACAACAGTCAAAAAAGTCAGTTTACAATAAAGACTTCATCTACTCCCAAGATTTTTATCACAATACAAACAGTTTTTACTACAACAGTACAAATCCGTCCAAGCATACAAAAACACTTAGATACTTTACATACTTGGATACTTTACATACATTAAAAAAAAGGTTCAGCATGTAAACAATGCTATTTTTAAAGCACTACCACCTTACCAAATTTAGACTACGTTTGGGTAATGAGCTACAAACGCGCGCACGAGCGCATGAAAGATTGATGGTAAACCTGATCTAGGTGCATGTTGACGGGGTGCTGAAGGTACGAGCGAGGCTATCTGATGCCTGTCTAATAACGCATGGGGAGGAATGTGAGGAGAAGGGGGCGGGGCAGCCCCCAGGTGGCTCACATGGCTAAACGGCAGATTATAGAGCACACGACTAATTTCTTTATGCTAATCTTATTAAAGTGTAAAACAGCTGTCGACTAGCCATATCTGAACATCGACCCCCAACGGCTCTGAGCCCCCAGTGTGAAACAAATAAGAGCATTTGGGGTAACAAAAATAATAACTGGAGAATTAGCTACATTGGTTCAGACATCAAGGGACATATCGAACATGTAATGTTTTGACATTTAAGTGGTAGAAACTACATTTTCCTTCAGACAAATTGGCTTTAAAGATATTTTATAAAACAAATACCTAAACTAAGACTTCAGAATGATGAAGACGTGAAGACGTATTGCCAACTTTTGCCAACTGTGAAGACGTATTACCAACTTTAAACTAACATACAACACTGCCACATTTTTCAACAAACAAAAACAAAACACAATATCGCACAAGCGCTAGAACATTACATTTACATTTATTCATTTGGCTGATGCTTTTATCCAAAGCAACTTACAGTGAATTTAAGGTATAATTGTTTTTATTAGTAGTAGTAGTACTTGTGTTCCCTGGGATCAAACCCACAACCTTTGCGCTGCTAACACAATGCTCTACCCGTTGAGCTACACAGGATCACATTACAGTTCATTATAATACAGGTTAAGACAGGTGAAGTTGATATAAATGGTTCCATAACTTTAGATGCTACTAAGGTAATAATTAACTCTTGATGATTAACTGAGAGACATCAAAAGAGAAGCTGTGGCTAGTTCTAATTTACTGCTTGATGTCCTTCACATTAAGTACATGAGTTTGTTCCATTTATACCAAACAAGTATAGACAATACTAAGACACTTCGTCTCTTCAGGTGATTAACTGAGCGTGAAATCAAACGGTAGCGGTGGCTAGTGTCGATTAATTGAGATATCTTTACGTGAGACATCTCACTCCATCTGCCTCCTAAACTAGCCGCATTCAACACCTGGTGTTGCTACCGTGGTCTGAGTAATGGGAATTTTTTTTAGGACCATCCATCATCTTGAAGCCCGTTAGATAGTTGGAAGCTGTCACTGTCCTGCTTGAAATGATATCCTTACGCCACAGCCCGCTGCCAATCGCAAGCCGGGGCGCTTTTCCAACTCGCTCTCCTCTAATTGCCGATGATTAGCATGACATCCAACACCGGCCGGCGGCGCGCAGCCTCTGCCTGTCTCTCTCCTTGACGATGACAGCCTGCGTCAAAGATTTTGAGGAGCAATTTGGTGAAGTGCTATAGTTCTGCGTCTTGGGTTACCCGGAGTATGTAACACTGACCCACATGTGCCAGGTCTTCCCGTGAGTGTACGACATTCCTCAACCTGAGCGGGTCCGAGATTCCCTGTGGCAGGCTGCGTTTTTACCTCGCCGGACCCCCAGACCGCCACCTTGTCTATACACAACAGGGATATTGTTAATCTGCCCATAATGAAGCTTTATCTTGTAGACATTGGATTAAGTTCCTGAGATACTGTAGTTGGTGGTGATGGACTCTGTACTAATGGGGGGGGTCGCTAAGAGTAAGCAAGATGAATACTGATAGAAAGCTGGAGATAAGCGCTAACCAAACTGGTTTAACCTCAACTGGCCACTGGCAAAATTCTGCTAGGTAATTAGCCAATGGACAAAAGGAGCAACGACCTGTTGGAGGTACACCACAAGGCTTGGTCCACCACACCTTTCCATTTTCTATCCCCACCTCACCCCTTGCTGAGGGTGTTGCCTCAGCTTGGGTGGCCTCTGGTCTGGAAGGGAGGGGGTCATTGGACTGACCTCTGAAACTGAATTAAGGCCATTTAACTCATTCTGAAATCCATAGGCTAGCTCAGAGACAGGGAAGCAGATGGCTAAGAAGAATCTGAGATGGGGGGGAAATCACCCCAGACTGTCTGTCTGGTGTAAAGTTGACGTTTCCTCGCAATATTCTGAGAATGTCAGGCCATATAACAAATTGAATAAAACAGAATAAATGAACTTTAATGGGAAGAAGCAAACTAGAAATTTTAAACTGGCTGCTAGGATTTGGACAAAAACACAAGTGGTGTCACACAAAAATGTTTATATAAATGGGTTATGAAGACAATGGTCTCACTTGGCCATAAAGCTAACGCTTTAAATCTCAAAGTAAATAATACTAGAACATTAGCAAAGAACATTACACCAAAAAATTAAGTATATTGTACATTACATAAAAAATTGTATAATATTTATATAAATATACAAATTAAAAAAGTGCAAGCTACAAAAATACAAAATAAATTTCCATTAAGGACATTTTTAAATTTCTAATCCAACATGAAGTTGGCAGTTGTGGGTCAAAAATAAAATCCTGAGGGAACAAAAGGGGAAAAAAAATGAGAATTTTTTGAGTCAATGAGAAAAGGTGACAGGCAAATCCTTTCTCCAAGCGCCTGTCAGACAATCCCTCCTTTCACCGAAATCCAAATGACATTTAATTTGATTCTGTCGTTGATCTTTCCCGATATCCTAAATGATTCCAGGACATCCATTCCTCCCTCCGATCCACAAACGACTGGGCATAAGCCGTGTCAGAAATCCCGGGTACGCCTTTCCGCACGGCATGGCGCGCACACATGCGCACAGACGGACGTGCCACATAATGGCATCCTGAAATGAAACCACTTGGAACGCTCTAGCAAGAAGCTTTCACTGGCGCATTTAGTCATGGTGTGACACGGAGGTTGCACTGACAGGCAGCGGCGCGTCAATGCGTTCACTTCCATTTAGAAAACTGAGACCGCCGATGTCAAAGGGAGTCGGGGGGATCGGTTTAGCGGTCGAGAGTTCTCGCCGTTTGCGAGAAATTTGTGTGAGGCGTCCATGATTTCCTGTGTCTGTTCGGGAAGAGTCGTTTTACTAAAAGCCATTTGGGAAACTCGTTTAGGAATGACCTGTGGACTCGGGAGTGTGTGAGGTTATGGGGTGAGTGAGAACGGGTCTCACTCTGTTCTGTAAGAGAGGGGTTTGAGCGGCCTGGTCCAGTGCCCACCTTAGAGCCTTGATGTTTCCTCTCTCCTCCTCAGCAGTGACCCCTACTGGGAGATTGGGGGAATTTTTCTAGACTTATTCACAAGCTCCATACAGAGGAGTGAATCTACAAATTCCTCTATTGATTCATGCTGTTATCCAGACCACTAGGCCCCTAACAAAAGCGCTCCAGTCCATTGAGACTTCAGGCTCTGTAAAGTAGTAAGAGAAAGACAAAAGTGAATAATGAACACAATAATGTAAATGTGAGTAATTAACTGCAGATAAAAACAACAACAGATCACTTTTAAGTAGTTATAATCAACAAATACTTACTTGCAATAATGTTCAATGGTTTCCAGGGTGTCGTTACGCAGTTGCCATGGTGCATTTTTAGATGGTGCCTAAAAAGGCCCATGTCGAGAGTTGACACCTAGTTTTTATTTTCCTCAATTTTCCAATTCCTAAATACCATCAGCTCAGATCCCACCTACCCTAAACAAGCTGGATGTTATGAGGTATTGTTTACCTCAGTGTGCCAAAGTTTAGTATGAAATGTATCTTCAGGTGTGAGACGTATACATTTACACATATATACAAAACATACATTTAGCCGAAACATAATCTGAACCCTCAGATTGCTTTTTGCAGGTTTACATTGAGCACAGTAATAAGCTGAGAACATGAGCAAACTGACTAAGCAAATTCTGTGCAAATTTCTTTAATGTAAATATCTGCGGGTTTTTGGGACTCGATGCTGTGAAAGATCATATGTAAAATAATGAAAATACGACATGTACCTAAAATTGGTGCTCCAGGGAGAATATTTGTTACATGTGTTTACATAATGGAAATTCAAGTGTATCCAATTCATTTTTTGTGTGGTGGTATTTTTGGCTGTCATTTACATACTGTACACGCTGAAATTCACTCTGTGACTGACTGTAGCTGTATCAGAGCTGTACGGTTTCTCTCTACTTTAAGAAACTAATGTTCTGGGGAAAATCTTATTCTAATCTTAAGAAACAAAAGCATGCATTTATCATTGATTCCAATAAAAGATGCCCATTCACCAGACATTATAGGCAGAAATTGACCCTGGATATGTTATGCTTTCTACCAAATTGCTTTATATAAGATACAATTCAGAAATTGAGAAAAATCATCAGATTGTGACATTTCCAAGTCATGCTATTTAAGTCAAAAGCTGTCAAAAACGTATCTGCTCTACGCTGTAAATGTTTTCTGCTGTTTAACAGAGAATCCACTTTTTAGAAACTTCTCAAAGTAACTAACAAAGTATATTTTTACTAAAATTTGTAAGAAAATACAAAATAAAAATGAGGCACAATTCAGCATTCACCAACTTGACACTTAATGCTTCTTTTTACATCAAAATAATACCCATAACATTTAAAAGCTAGCGAGCGGGTTAACGTTCGGGTTGTTGCGTGCGTTTCCTGTGCAGCTCACTATCCTTGGTTTACTCATGCAAACAAAATGGCCTTCCTGCTCTAGACATCCGACCCCCATTTCCTTCTTATCCGTCGATTCCCTCCAAAACACTCAGCTTCAAGCCGCAGGGTTGCACAGGGACATTAACGGCGCTCACTGTGGAATTAGCCCATTAATGTAATGCTAACAAGATGGAATCCTTCTCCCGCGGGAGTAATATTACAACGGCATCTCCACAGTTGTTCTTTTTTGTAAATCACTCAGCTTATCTGAAAGGAGCCGATCGATACGTAGCATTACAGTAAATAGATAAACTAGCGCTGCTGTAAGGGTTAGCGTCTGAGTCAACCATTATAGCGCGCAGATGAGGGGGAACGATTAGCACGTATTTGCTTCCGCCGTGCCCTTCAGACACCCGGTGCCACGGCAAAACCTCACTGCTGACAGGGATTTATAAAGAAGGGTCGCCTCGCAGAGAACGATCTAAACGTTCACATTTTACATAATAGAAATTTAATAACATTTTGCAAAATTGCAAGTTTGATGTATAATTGCATTAGCCAGAGTTTTTGCGGTTCTTTGTTTTTAAAATCTGCCAAAACTTGCTGACAACAAGACAAACAAATAATACATCTTGGACACCTTTGCTGAGCGCAATGTTAGCAGAACTAGACACCCGAATGAAAACACAACTAATAGAAAGATGACAGTCAAAAATATAATTGTCTGAGGTAAAAAGCAATGACATATGCGAAACATAAACAAGAGAATCGAGACGGATTTGTGTAATTAAAACCAGACCTATGACAAAGCAGAAGTCTGAGTAAATAATTCATTGCTTAATAATGAAAAATACAACAAGAACTACAGAAGAGGAACTGAGGAACTAAAGAACTGACCCATTGAGTGGGACTTTTCAGTCACAAACTGAAACCCCAGATCAGATTAAGCGATTACAGAGCTCACTCCACTCGTACCCTGATCAACACAGTGGATTTAAACGTACCTGAAACTTCACTCATGTGTTTGATAAGCCGGTGGAAACATGCAAGACTGATCTGACCTCTTACAGGTTATCGTGACTTCAGCACGGTGGACTCAGGAGCCGGAGATAAGGGCGGGAAGGAGAAGAATTGAGGACAGAGAGAACTGTAGTTCACTAATTTTTAGTCTATAGGGCTGACAATATAGAATTAGGCTACAGCACAAATACTGCAATGATTTTAATGCACTTACTGATTTTTTTAATGGCCACAAA
The DNA here is from genome assembly GCA_036877545.1 of Yasuhikotakia modesta. Classification (NCBI taxonomy): domain Eukaryota; kingdom Metazoa; phylum Chordata; class Actinopteri; order Cypriniformes; family Botiidae; genus Yasuhikotakia; species Yasuhikotakia modesta. Next base: position 3,729 of record JBAJNP010004300.1, on the reverse strand, counting down.
GTTGTCCAAAGAGCATGTCATGATTCTTTCATTGCGTGACTCACAGGTATAAGAGTATTAGGACAAAGATGCTTTGACAGCATTTCTGATTTCAATTTAAGTTAATTACTGTAAATCAGATAAACGTCCGATTCAATGAATCAAAACTGACTCAACTAAACACTGACTATTTGTAACATTTAGTTCTTACATACACACCGAATCAACTAAAATGACAAAACATCCGTTTGAACCAATTTACAGCAAAAACATCAATATATACTGCATTGAAAATCAAAAGTACATTAATTATTTCTATTCGTATGAACCAAAAACTATTTTGTACAAAGTACAAGTTTGCAGGAAGGAAGGAAGGGAAATTGTGTAAGAAACACAAAATCAAAACTAAAAAACACAAATCAGCATTGTACTCCGTTTCACACTCAGCACAGAGAGGTTTCAACAAGTCAAGACAGGGCAGAATTCTGTCATGAAAGCGAAGCGACTGCTAGGCTACTCTTTTATCCTCAGAGAGCCACCACTTCAGCGTCTGATTGGACAAGACACGAGGGAATGACAGAAATGCCTTAAAGACCTTTACCTCCTCCTGAGAACGTCAAGTGGATCTTTCAAAACAACAGAGCAGGGCCGAGGTGGGTGCGTTTGCGCAGCCTGACCCGACACGCCGTAAACACACGGGCGCGCTGACGGAGGTTAATCAAACACGACACCCTTACGACCTCTTCAAAAACTGAAGTTCATAAAAATCTGTTATGACATCAAAACCCGCTTCGGATTTTCTGGAATTAATGACTGAACAACAAGGAGACGGAAAGATGGTGAGGGAGTATGATAGAGAAAAATCAATAAACACTCTATGGCCTGTAAAAGCATTATAAATATAAGTAGCATTTCTCCATTAAGGGAGATTTAGAAAACAGCAAATGCTAATGAGGGAAGCAAAGAGGCCATTCAAGTCCATTAGTAGCTCTCTCTAGTGAAAATGGCCCTTTCTCTGAGGTTATCTACTGGCCAGTGCCACTAGTACCAGACCCACTATTCAAACCTGACTTCCATTTCTAAGTGACATATTGGACAAATGTGCTTTCTGTAGAGCGGCGAGGGGCCGAGGGAGGAGTTCAAAATGGATGATTCAAATGCGATGCTTTTTATTTTCCAAACAAGGAGCATTCTTATTCATTATAAATTTATTGTGATGCGGAGCGCTAGCAAGAAGGCAAATGACTTCACGGCGGAGTCACTTTGTGAAATTGGAAGTTGGCCACAAATCACGGTGGGAGATGACAGAATATTTCTCAGTTTGGAGAAGCATGAAAAAACGTATGTGTTGTAGTTCTCACAGAATGTTTCTTACAAAAACGATTTCAATTCGCAACTGTGGGCGCACGTTCCGACACGTTGAGCTGTGGTTGCAAAATCTATAGCGGCTGACACGTTTCTGCTATCGCGTGGACTATACCACACCAGGACATGATGTGGAACAAACTCAAATCGTCTTAATGAGCACCACAGCTCAATGTGGAAACGCTTAAACCGCAACGTCACAACCCTGTTTGACAAAAGTTAGAAAAAGATTTTATAATTACATAAAACACTTTATAGTACATTTAAATAAAATATAAATGTATGCATTGGCCTTTTTTCAAAGCAACAAACACCACGTTCAAAGTATTCATTGTTAACAGTTCATGCATTAACTTGGAATCGAACAATTATTCGCAGCAGCTAATGCAAACTCAACTATTTCAGCTACATATTAACTAAAGCAACTACTACTATAGGTTAACAAATAAAATATATTTTGTTGAACAGTGGCCTAAAATGATATTAGGTAAAGGTGAGCAGATGATAGATAAATGTGGATATTTGACTCACTTGAGAGGAATACGGGGGGCCGCGGTGGGAGTGGAGACAGTGGTCAAAACCTGGAGGATCTGTTCCAGGGCAGACAAGCCCCCGGCTACCTGAAACGCCACCTGATCCGCATTATTCTGAAAAAGAGAGATAGAGAGATAAACAGTCACAAACACAGAGGGGCCAACAGACTCAAGTATCACATTGTTTTCACATTGAAGGTATCCTCGTGTTGTCCACCTCCTGTTTTCAGGAGGAGAGCTGGAGTGAAATTTGAAACAAAGTGATCCCCACAGAATTCCTGCTAAGTCTCAAAAGTGCACAACCCCTCCCAGCCCCCCGACAGCAATGAAAACCCAACGCAGGACAACAAACGCACGTATCCGCACACAAAACAGGGGTGGTCTGGTCTTACAAAGAAGAGCTTAGGGAATACACAAAATGGAGTCAAAATTTCAAACGGACTGGAGACGTATTTCACATCACGAATTTAAAAGTCTCGTCTACCAACAGTCAGGATTTTATCAGGATAATTCAATTGTCTGGTTTAAAAGTAACCTTTAGTCGTTGGTTATCAAAGATACCAGCCGTAAAACTTAAGAGGGGGTCAACCAAACTGCGCCTGAAACTCATACGGAGCGAATGAGTGTCTTTAAGCAAGACGGGACGTAAAACAGTCATTTAACAGACATGCTTCTCAAATCAATCTGTTTACAGAGGGGACATTTTTACTTGCATCATAAAATTCTTTAAAGTTCAAAGCAGAACCCCTTTAAGTGACTCATACGGTTTAGAGCCAGAGTTCTTCACAACCTTTGCAAAGCCCTCCCTCGCTTTGAGAAAAAGGAAGTCCCTCAGAGGTTGCCGATGGGTTCGACCCCGATGTTGCGGCAGAACGACCCACAAATCAACAGCTCCGAATTTGAAAGCGGCGGAGTCATTTATTTGCAGGCCTGAAGAGCAAAGCCTGAGAGACAAGAAGAGAGCAAAGAACATCTCACCTACTCTGTATAATGAGGTCAGATTCACGTAAGCAGTGTGACAGCACTCAAAGTCAGGCACTTCAAGCTGTTTTTGTTCAGGGGATAGCGGGGGCTGCCAACAAGCCCGAACATATTGAGCGGCAAACAGAGGAAGTGCTTTGCAAAATTACATATAAGCTCCTCTCCTGTCAATCACGGGCGCCGCCAAACAGTCGTTCCTGGAGATCCGGTGGCAAAAAGACGGCTGAACCTCTGCCAGGGTTAAGAGATTGGAACAAGCATGTTGTCAGGTGTACCAAAGGTAAAGCGCGCTCAAACAGCGGCCGGGATTAGGAAGATCTCGCTGACAGCTCCATCACGACTGCTGCCAGATGCAACGGCCGCAGCGCCTCGTCACCTCCTCTGTGAGGGCGGGCGCAGGTCGCAACAGTAAATCGGGTGGGTTTGCAAAGCCTCCGAGGCTTAAACAACATACCCGTCGGCGTAGCTCTGTCGTAATCTCCCGAGGCAGGAGGTCTCTCATGGTGGCCCATCTAAGGAGGCATTTGGAGGGGTTAGACGGAGCATGTGCATTGATGCCGTGTGGAACCCCATCCAGAGGGAGGTGTCTCACCTTGCCTGGTCTGGATTACTGACAGATCCCTTTGCTGAGCGAAGTACCTGGAATCTGGAGGAGTTTAGGAAAGGGTTTTGGGATAGAGGAGACGATGAACACCAGATGAAGACGTTTAACGACCCTGCATGCTTATCCAGGGATCAAATTAAAACTGCTGTAGGTGGAAACAACAGACCTATCTAGAAACAGGTGACAGTTATTGACAAAGAAAAAAAGAAAAAAAACAGGAAAAAATATAATGAAAACATCAAAAAGTTCTATTTAATTGTATATATA
>JBAJNP010004299.1:0-28347 GCA_036877545.1 Yasuhikotakia modesta | reverse complement strand
CACAAACGATGAACATAGATTATATCAAAGGTATCTTTCGTGTGAAGTAGTTTAGTGTGTGTGATTGCAGTAAGCACTGACTAAATAGTTACTACATTTTTAAATACTGAGGTTATTTGAGGGGCAGGAAGCCCCCAGCTGTACTGGTCGAGACTCACCATGAATTATTAAAATTAATATGCTTTGAAATAGATTCAATAGCATTATAAATATCAGGCCAAAAAATTGAAGAAAAACTAAATTTTACTGAACATAACTCACATGGGATTAGATCTTTGGAAAAGTTTGTTCCTAATTTTTACAGTACCCTAGAATCCATAATATGAATAATAAAAATAAATAAAATTAGTGGCCAGCTTTCATCTTTAGCATGTGCTCTCTGTTGTTTATAAATATTTTCTGTGAGTGTGAGTAAATGAAAATTAGCAGCACATCTCTGTCCTGTCCAAAAATAACTGCACATGTGGTGACAACTACCAGCAGACCAGCAAGTGTTGTGAGGGAGAGTCAGTGAAGAGACAGGCAAGTGGTTTTTGTGGGAGTGCCCATATAAGGCATTACCTTAGTGTCCATCCGCAGCAAGAACTGAGCTAGGCCTTTGATTGGTCCAGGCAGCAGGGCCTCCTGTCTGTCTTTAACAAACTTGCCAAGAACCGCCCTCCATTTCACCAGAGTATTTCCTGCGAAATCCTTCAGCCCAAAATGAACAACCATCTTCTTTAACACCCAAACTAGAAAATACAACAAGCCCATTTAGTTGAACTGTTCGTGAAAAACGTTCACACTACCTTCACACTGCTGATCTGAGATCAGAATAAAGCGCCACAAACACATTCTCTATCGCACTGTTTACCAGCAACAGGGATTGGCAGTAACTGTAAGATCCAGAGGTTTAGCCAGATCTGTACCAGAACTATGGCCCAGGCCAGCAGCACAAAATAAATATCACTGGCTTTCTCTTTGGGCTGGAGACCTCTGAACTCCAGCCTGCTGCGACGCCGGGAAGATGAAACGTTAAAGACCCCCTTAGAAGAGTCCATCGAATCTGTGGGTAAAGAAAAATAATTCACTTTACCAATTAGTCCAACTTCAATAGTCCAAGTTATAATCTCACAATAGCTGCTTATGAGTAAATAAAGATTGTCTGATTTTGTGAATCACTTATAATCAGGTCCACATGACTATCTCTGAAAGCCTTTCATTCATACAACTCTACAAATCCTGCTTTTTTGTTTATGAAATATTTGGGGTAATTGAATAATGCGTCTAGCTACTAATAAAAGTGTACTAATCTCAGCTCCATTTAACAAATTCTTTCATGTTTAAAACCATTTCACAAGCTTTCCTGTAAATCAGTGCAGAAAATGCAAACAAAAAAGTATAACTATAATAAATAAGGTAGTCTGGGACTATTTGATATTGCAAATCCTTCATATTGTTGTCCAGTAAGAAATGCACAAAATGTTTGCAATAATACCATATATTGTGTAGAATGTCTAAATTTGTATTTTTTCCAATTAGTTTATTGATTTCTACATTTATCTTAGTATTTTGTTTAAAGCTGCTTTGAAGCAATGTAACATTGCAATTAGCGCTATACAAATAAAACTGAATTGAATTAAATATTAAGGAACATAACTTTAATAAAACTGGTTTGTTTCCTTTTTGTATCACCTTTGGGTTGTTCTGCGGTACATTTTTCTTCTTGTATGCTCTCCCCATGGCTGACATTACTGCAGGAGATCGCCATATAGATTGTATTAGCGGCAAAGGACAGAACCTGACCTGAGAGTTCACCTTTAGAGAGAAGACAGGGGCATTTAAAGGGCAAAGGATGGAGGGGCAAATGGAAATAAAAGCTATAAAAAGCTACAAGATATTGAGAACAGAGATTTAAACTGTGAGAGCAACAAAATCGCTTTACCTTTCCCTGGAACCGCAGGCTTCTCCTGTGAGCCCACTATCAGCAATAAGACCACCACAACAAACACAGGCACTCGCCATGACCCAGTCAAAGACACTGGAAAGAAACGAGTAAGCAAAAATTCAAAGCCACCCTTCATTATTAAACTACAGGCTAATGGAAGTGTAGGTCAAATTATATTAACAACGAAACCAGTCGTCAGCAAACCAAAAGTGCATTTCAAGCAGATTTCTGCCCTTCAGCTATGCCCACGGGTAGTATGATAGTCAGCTGTATTAAAACTAAACTAAACACAAAAAGGGTCACATTTATGTTTATTCATTTGAACACTTTTATCCAAAGGGACGTACAGTGCATTTAAAGTATACATTTTATCAGTAAATGCTTTCCCTGGGAATACAACTCATAACCTTTGCAAGCTAACACAACTTTACCAGTTCAGCTACAGGAACACATTGTTCAACTACATACGTCACGGGTGTATTTCTCAGGTGTAACATCACAAGAAGTTTTGTATTACCTGACAAATGTGCACAGGTGTGTGCAGGTGTGTGTGTTGAAATTTATTTAATAAGAATTAGCTTAAGCAAAACACACCTCTAATGCATGTTAACTGATATAATTGATACGGTTTCTTAAATTTTCACCTCTTGCTTAAATAAAACGGGACCTTATTTCAGACCTTTAAAACAACTGGCTCTTACCCAGGTAGAAGATAAGAACTGTCCACACCGGCACAGACATAATGCGCAGGTAACCTTCTGTGCCAGGTGTCCATTTAAATGCCACAGCCAAAACATATCCCATAATTAAAGTCCCAACCTGAGAAAGAAAGAAAATATGTGAGCTGAACCAAACCTTTGTCACTAATCTATTTATAATTCACAAGACTCAATACATGAACCACTGTCAGTGTGTGTATCAATGCAGCCTTTCATTCATTCTGAAGAAGAGGCCAGTTCCACTGACACGATAAGGACAGTTTAAGGTTTAACAAGTTTGAATTGGAAATCACATTTTAGACTATAAGCAGAAATCACATTTACTTTCAAGAATTACATTAAGCTCTAGTTATGAACTTGAGCTGCATGTGATCTCAAGTTAAATTTACAGATTGAAAAGTGAGAACATAAAACTGAAGGTCGGGTGGAAACATAGTTCTTGTAACCTTTATAAGAACCTTGAATATGTTTGGAGAGACCATCATCTTGGCTGTGTAACCTTAAGCCCATAATTTTAGATGGGGGATGCCCTTCTTCAGTTTCTACTCGGAAGTCAACATGCCTAGAAATGTTTACAAGCCCAGTTGTTGTCAAAATCTCATTTATAAAACGTAAGACACTGATCCCAGGACTTAACGGGGCTTATTGCCTTATGCTTTTAATAATTGAATGTCTACAGCATCAGAAGCTAAGACATGCTGTCGGATTTGCTGTGTAAGGGGGTGAAAGCGAGCAACGTAGGGAATGTGACCCACCCCACGACCACCTCCACCTGCTCGTCGTCTGACAGGAGGCGTGTCTCTGTCCCGTCACGTGTTACTCACCCACACGGCGCTGAAGCAATCCAGGCCAAAACAGATGATGTCACAAACATGGCTGAGGATCACCTCCATGCCAATAACGCTCCAGAATAAATATAGAAAATAAAGCAGCGGTCCACCAGCCCCGATCGCCAGCAGGATATTTAACCTATTTATAACCAGTCCGCCCAGCGCCTCCACCCCGTGGTTCACGCACCACACGGGTACCAGCAGGGTCCCCACCACTATCGGCGTGCCGCTGTCTTGCAGACCGCTGAGCCAAGAGCGACCCAGCCGGGCGAGCGAGTGCTTGAACGGATGCAAGAAGGTGCCGCACAGCACCGCCCACAGCAGGGGTCGCAGGAAAGCCTCCAGAATGAAGTAGACCAACACGGCCGCTCCGCAGCAGATCGCCACGAAGATCATCGCTCCCGTGTTGTAAAAGGCCTGTTTGATATTTTTATCAAACTTCAGGGACGTCTGCTGGCTCAGTAGTTGGCTCATCATCCCGACCGCTGGCTGTACAGTCTCGCTAAAGGAGACGTAGCGTGGCCGGGTTGTACAGGGGGTGTCCGGCTCAGTGGCCGCGCCTGGACCCGGGTCCTCAGTCTCTGCCATGGTCACTGGCGTCGCTCCGTTTCAATCCGAAGGATCCGCCACATAAGGAACTGCGGGTTGGGCAAAATGTGACGTCAGGTGCAGGAAGCAGTCTGGGAAATGTAGGCAGAGTTAAAATAGTTTGTGCCTAACCAGTCAATGAGCTCGCGCTGGTTGTGATTGTCATTATTAACTAGTATCTTGCTTGGGTGGGTTAATATCTTAGCAGGAATGTTGTTTTTGTTATAATAATAAATGTGACACCAAATGACACTATTAAGCTGTTATTTCTGCTTTATTAAAACCGCAGCGTGTGTTTATTACGACGTTAGGATCACCATACAACTCCAGCATGTTTGTTCCTAGTTTGAGTAAGAATTCACAGTATACTGTAACTAATGGTGTAGTAATGGCTCGTATATGTTAGAAAATACCCATGGCTCATTATTCTGATCACAAACACTGAATGCATATCCTCTAATACAGTCATGATAAGGTCATAATGTGACAATAGGTTCAAATATAACATTAACAAAACATTTCCAACGTGGCCATTGGTAAACAACATTTCCATTCACAAAAAGTGACACATTACGTGATTATCTCTGGCCTTCATACATTTAAAAAATGTAGGACTTCTCATATATAATTGTTATGCCGGGATAACAGTGTGTTTGTTAATGACAATAAAAAAATTGAAACATTTCTCATCAATTTGTTATACAAGACATTTCATATAGTGTTTATGATATATTTTAGACCCTAACTAGTATGTAAAGTGAAGATCCTGAACTCTATACAGGCAGCATTATGCACTTGTGAGTGAGTTTTGCAATCATATGAACTTCTTGGTACTTAGACCATGTGACTGACCTCCATTGGAAGAAAACACTGGTCTAAGTCAGTTTAAATGGCTCAGATGAGACTGACTGGTTTGCATGCGTCATCAGATATTGAGCTGGCAATGCTAATATAAATACACTAAACTAAAGGCAGTGATGTTTTATAAATACTATGTGCGTGTCTGGGCTGTTAAGCAGGTCAGTTACGTACTTTGCAAGTCAATCACAGGCATTAAAGAACTTAGTGAAACATTCAGTCTGAAATCCACAGTCTTATTGGTAATCAGAACTAAAATATATTGGGAAAAGTACTTAAAAGCCAGCAACTACCAGCAAACAGCAGGTCAGGTCAATAGTTTGGCTCAGATCAGTTCAAATACTGTAAGCAACTGTACCAACCATGGCAAAATATACCATTCTGGCTTCGTCAATTCCTTTATGAAAATAAAAAGTGTATAACTGACTGCTGTAAATAACTGAATATTTATCCACACCTCAAATATGTATTGTAGTGTACATAAGTTGAGGATCACAATGCTCTTAGTCTCTGTTTATTGCTGTCTGTTTCTAATACTGTTTAGTTGGCACACAGTTGTGCTAATAGTGGCTCCGCGGTCAGCTGTAGTCATTCTCTCACCGATGTGCTGGTTGTCATGGTTACGGTGTTCCCATCAGCAGGTAGAAGGTAAGAGCAACGATGAGGAGGAGACAAAAGGGGGAGGAGAAAGTCTGATAGGCTGTGGCAGGCATGAAAATGTCCTCGTATTTATAGATGCTAATCATGCGATCAGACACTGGCGGTGAGTCAATGTCATGCCTCGTGATGGAACCTGAGATAGCGAGAACAGAGAACGTATAAGAAGAGGACAGAAATGGAACTATAAATCGTGTTTATTTTCCCAATTTCCCAGTGTTTTGTCAGAAGTGTAGATGTTCTCTCAGCGCAACGACTAGGAACTTCATTAACTACATCTTTCTTCCAGCCAAATCATATTGCACTTGTGTAGGCAATCCCAGAATGCATTGTGATGAGCTCATTGTTAAATGAGGTAAAATTCATGATGGTGGATAAAACACAAAAAATGTTGATAACAAATGAACATTAATTGTATTCAATACTAAAAAACATGCGTTTCATTTGTTCATTTGGCAGATGCTTTTATCCAAAGCAACTTACAGTGAATTCAATGTTTACGTTTTTATCAGTACTTGTATTTCCTAGGATCGAACCCACAACGTTTACACTGCTAACACAACCGCTACCAGTTGAACTACAGGAGCACAAGTCTGAAACAGAGCACCCACAGGTTACACACAGTACATGTACAAACACTGACCTTGTATGGCAGGTCCCCAGGCAAACAGATAGTACCAACTAAGGTGAAGGTCAACCAGCGTCTCCTCTCGTGCCACATGAAGGGGGCGCTTGAAGCGGCAGGTAACGCGGTTGTTCTCAAAGATGCCCTCCTCATCCCGCGCTGGGTTGCGTTTGATCTCTTTGGCCCATTGGCCCACGTTATAGAAATGATGGATCCGTACACGTCCATTATCATCATGAACACAACCCATGACATCATCACCACCCTACCACAAGAATATTGTGTGTTTGTTAGTGTTTAAAAGCACATATTCACACTCTTTCTCTTTACCATTTTTTTGTCAGAGGAGAAACCAACGGCGACCCAGCCATCGGTGTCCGCGCTCATCTCAAACTCTACGTCTGTGCCGATGCGCCTAAAACTCAGGAAGTAATCGCAGGTCTCTGCATCACAGCCTGGCTTTCCATATCTACATCAACAACAGATTAAATAACAAGTCATTCATAATGCTGTGAGTGTGTGTATGTGTGTGTATTTCTTGCTGCAAAATTTTCCACTAGACAGCATTAACTTGACTGCTCTAATTCACATTATTAACACTTGAGCATGTCTCATGGCAGACAGCAGCGTGATACGGCATCATTACAGCATGCTAAGCAACATTGCTTGCAATACCGCAATAGTCAGGCTAATAACAGGCTAATTTGAACCTTTATTGCATTATGGACTCACCTGATGCATCCTTTGGTTATTCCGCAGTCGCTAACTTTGATGCGGGCAAATGGGTCCACAGGGGGCGCAGTTGGGAAGGGGTAACCTATGAGACATCGGACAACAGTCTTACTAACACAACTGGTTTCAACCGAGACGTCTGAGCCATCCAAAACATGCCAGTATGTTCCAACAGCTGACCATGTTGCCATTAAGTAATCATACTGCTTTTAGTTGTTTACACTCCATACCAGTAACACTGCCTCACAACAAAATAACTGCACAGGCTGGAAATGACCTGGTAATACTGCTTGATAACCACATATGTAATATTTTACAATGATAATTATAAGGTTTAAATTATAGGCCTTTGAGTCAATGAAAATAGTGTCATTAAATGTATGCTGTTTGTTAGAATTGATGTTTTAACATGTTATTTTAATAGTAATATAGCTTGTAGGTTAAATTGTATTGTTTTGAGCTTGCTATAGAAACAAACAATTAACATTTGAAACTTTTAGAGTTTACACGGTGACCCATCTTTTAATCTGTCAGTACTGTCAATACAATACTGTTGTGTATTGTATGTACTGCAAATTGCACTGTTTCATATATGATGTTTTGTTCTGCACATTGCATTTTATATTCACATATTTACACATTCACACATAAACCCATATATATGTACCCACAGTACATTTGCTTTATTATATATTTAAAGTGCTCTCAATGCCAAACTGCGCTTGTTTCTAAAATACAACATACTTCGGATTGGTGATGGTCTGAGAGGGGGTTGCCAACCAAGGTGCTAATTTTAAATCAGTACAATGCTTCTTTAAAAAATACAAAAAAATACATACATTGAAACCTTTGCAGAAGTATTATATTTAACCTATAAGGCCTCTGCCCCAAAAGGGCATTACATGCATCCATGACATCTCACAGAGTATTTTTCCACTCGTACCTTCGTCTGAAAGGTATCTGGATTCGAGGAATTCAGAGGCGAAGGTGCTGTAAGAATCTTTATGGGTTTCTTCGTGGCCCGGTTCCCCGTGATCTCCGTGTCCGGCTCGCAGTACGTTGTCGTCGGTAGGACTGGCTGAGATTGGCAGCCACGGTGTCGGATGCAGCAGCACAAACAGCAGCAGAAACATAACTGAACGTGTTAAACTGCTAATGCTATGATGGTTATTGCAAACGTGATGGGTCTGGGTTCGGCGTTACTAGTCGCATTCCAATACTGATGCTGTACTGATAATATATAATACAATAAAGCTAATTAAATCGCTTTCATGATAAAGCGCATCCTTTGGTCCGCGGGGGAGGTGGTGCTGAAACAAGAGGGTCGGATACCCGTTAATAAATAGGGCCAAACCAATCCCCCCTCACGGTGAGATTTGTAACTGATACGTGATGTTGTTTGTGACAGGCGACGCGCTTCTGTAAACGTTAACGGCATTGGTGATTTGCTTTATGAGGTTGTTTTTTATTTTTGTGTATTATTGTACATTTGCTTCATGTATCGGACCGTCTTACAGGGATTTCACATTAGGTCCCCCCCCCGTCATCGCTTTCCTCGCCCCTCACGTCAGTCGATAGACAGCGTTGAGTTCCAGTATCGTCGCGTTACGTGTGATCATTGCAATCGCAGCTCAGAAATTCAGTTCAATCGGCCTGTTTAAGAAGTAAAAGGGGCAATTGTAGCCCAAATCTAATTTATACCCAGATGTCTACCAGCTGTACCTACCGTGTAGACATTAGGTTTGCGGTTCTTTCAATCTTTCATCTTAAAGCTTCAAGCATTGGCTGTGTTTTCACAATAAAATATATCTGATATAAGACGGTCCATGTAATTTAAATGCACATTAGATGTTTTACCAATGTTTTTACCAAGATTTTTTTGGTTTATATGATCTCATAACTCCTCCTCTTTTGACTTTTGCTATAACCACTTAATTTTTAGTATTAATAGCAATATATTAGTTAATAGTTAATATACATAATTGATAGCTTATGTATTTGTATTAAAGGTGGACCGTGTCAACCTTACGTGAACCACTAGATGGCAGCGTTTCATTATTTTAACAAAAATGGAAAAGACTTCCTATGTAATTATAACAATAGGATACTATGATATATTATCAATATAAATATTGGGGAAAATGGGACAATTTTGCGTTATTATAATGCAATTCCCTTATTTAATTTAATATATTTTGTTGTTTTAAATCAATCTTATTTATTTAATATATTGTAATGTTTTTGTAATTTAATATATCATTTAATAAACATGTATGTACAATTAGTATTACTGTTTAAATTGTTGGTTAGCATTTTGTAAGTTATTATATCATTGTAGATTTATATATATTTTTTCATTTGCATTGTGCAGGTCTGAGTCAAAAACTAAGCCACACTCTGCACACTTACAAACTTCTTATAAACATCTACAAACTTCTACAAACATCTTAAATTTCACCCCTCCAAGGTGTCCACTTAAAATCACACCCCTTCAAACCACTCTCTCTTATTTTCTCTGGACACAGCCAATTACCTGCTGCTTAGTGGAACTATTAAACTCTAGCTAAACCGACATCAGCCTTAATAGTCCCATCCCATCAGCACACATATACACACAACACACACACGACAGACAGTAAAATTCCATCCCCCCTCCTGCCATCATACACACACATGCATGATCACTCTGTGTCTAATAGCCTTAACCAATTACGGCCACAGTGCTGCGGGAGAAAAGGGATGAACTCCCCTAACATGTTAATGAAGAACCTACGGCATACCTGCCTTATCTTAATAACCTAAAACTAACGCATACACTCTCACACACACACCTGCACAGCAATCTGCCAAATGTCAGTTGTGTGTCTCTTGGGTACGTGTGTGTGATTGACACAGAGACAATGGCCGCAGGTCTCGTTCATAAATGCAGAGCAGAGAGAGAAAGATGAAGTGATGAAGAGAGAGAGAGAAAGAGAGAGAATGGAAGAGTGAGACAAATATATTCAAATTCAACAACAGGGTAAGTTTGACCACAGAGTTTAAAAAATACACAGACACAAGAAAATGTTTAGCTAAACTTTCACTTTTTAACTGTAGTGTAATTTTGGATTGTTTAAAACATTAATCGGTGGCCGATAAAACATAAATGTCTACCATAAACTTCTATATTGTTTCTTTGTATATTTTACTTAATTTTACTCTAGGCATCTTGTCTGTTTTAAGATCTAATGTTTAATTCCTGGATTTTATACATACAGTGCTGATATCAAAAAATAAAGCTGATTTTCAGTTGCTGAACAAACACTGTGAGATGTTTTTATTGAGGTTTCACAAAATGTGACTCACATGAACCAGATTCTCATCATACGAGGTATGAACGCCTGCCTGCCCCATTTGGCCTGGTTAGCTTTGTTGAAATAATGCACGGGTTATTGCCAATGTCTTGCGTTTATATTGCATTTAATACACTCGTACTGTAGAAGCATTTGAGTACGCAAGCATACACACATAGACACTGAAACACTTCAGTTATTGAAAGAAAGAAAAAGAGTCTATTAATCCTGAGAGAACGTGACTGTTGACACTTTAACTTGTCAACAGTCCTTACATAATGACAGCAGAGCAAGCAGTAGTGACACAGCCATCACTCTTTGTCTTACTTGTGTCTAACACACACACACTGAGTGATAGCGTTACAGCACTGTCTGGTATAGCATAATCTCTTAGAGTCTCTGCACATTAATGGCACATGCTTGGTGTTTAATGGCACATAGCCCATTAAACTGCCAATGGTCGGATGCATTATGTTTTGTCTCTCATAGGACTGTGTTGCGGTGATAGATTGAGCCACGTGTGTGTGTGTGTGTGACTGATCTTAATTTCTTTGTTTGAGCAAATAGACATATAGGATGAGCACTTGTGAGCCACCTGATGCTCGTTTTCAATTCTGGGTCTCTCCATCTCCAAAGCTTATTTGGAGTCCGGTCACAGATATCTCCTTTCTGTCTGACTGCTGCTTGATTGCTATTTGATCCTGAAATATTGGCAGCGTTTCGCTTTGCTTTAACCTCTCCCTCAATCTGTTTGCTTGCTGTATTTGTTTCTGCGGTTATACAGGTGTATTTAGCTAATCTGATTGGTTTGACAGAGGCCGACGAACACAAACAGTCGTATGTTCCAACCAATAGTGTCATTAAAGCGAATTAGTTCCAGCATCCAGTTCAGCGCCACTCGCGGTAATTTACCGTGGTAACCTGGCTATCGCTAACTAAAGAGTAAACTGAAGTGTGTGTGTGTGTGTGTGTGTGTGTACACAGTGTGTGGCTGCATATGGTTTTGATATATTAGGTTTGTAGACATTAGCTCCCCTGCTCTGCCCTGTGGACAGATTCTCTTAATAAGAGACCAGTGAGTTTTTGTACTAACATCATTACTGTAATCACAGACACTGATGAGGTTATCATTATCACAACACACACAAACAGTCGCACATACAGGCATAAATAATCTACTGTCATAGTGTTTGTTAATGTAATAGATGTAGATATGAAAATAACCTGCGGTTCCTGCAGTAATTGGTCCATATAAAATGTGATGAATTCATAACACACCGCATAATAACTCTTAATTAATACATACACACTGTACAACGTTACACTGTGGATATAAAATATAGCATATGCAGCTTTATGGATTTATACTGCTGTGTGTCACATTAAACCTCATTATCTCAGTGAAAGAAAAGAGCAGAAAGAAGAGAACAGAGAAAAAAGAAAGAAGAGGAGAATAGTGGAAAGGCAAGAGAGGAAAATAGAAAAGACCAACGAAACAAATAGTTTATGAAAAAAGAGAATTAAGAAAGAAGAGAAGAAAAGGAGTAGAGACTAGAGAAGATGGAGAAGAAAGTGGTAAAGAAAGGTGAGGAAATGAGAAGAAAATAGAGCAAAAGAAAAATAGTGAAGAAAGAAGAGAAGAGAAAAATAAAAGAATGAAAAGAGAATAAAGAATCGAAAGGATAACAAAGAGTAGAATAGAGGAGAAGAGATGAGGAGTTGGAACAATGAGATTATGAGAGGAAATGACACATCCAAGTGTCTTTGTCCTGCCTGACCTCCTTCTACTGACCTTCAGTATCTCAGGAGCTTCTCTGTGGATGATGGTGCAGATGTCTGTGGTGCTGCGGTGAGGAGTGATTTCCCCTGTGTTCTCCCCTCTCTCCACCTTTCTTTCTCACCTCTTCTCCGTCTGCTATAGATCACTGGCCGGGGTTCAGTTGCTAATTGAATATGTTATGCGTCTGTTCGGATGACAGGAAACGGAGGGATGGTGATTAAGAGATGGAATCAATTCAGCCCAACAGCTGCTGTTTTCTGTCAAATTTATTACAGGCATGCAGAGAAGGAATGTGATGTTTTAAATTATTAGCACGTTAGCGACCAAATTTTATCTCAGCTTTTACAGTCAAAACAAAAGTCTGTTGAATTCCTAATTAAAATGTACAATCTCGCTATGTGACTATACGCTTACATACATCAGTCAATGTATTTTGCTGCTTTCCTTGAATCACATGCCCACACACACATAGACACACATTCAGCCTCTAACAGGCCTCTAAGCTGTGATTATCTGCACATCCAGCACAGGGATCTCTCATAGGCGTCCTAACCCCTGCCTGCTAATAATTAGCCCCAGTTAATTACAATCCTACTGCAGGTTAAGCTAGCGAAAATCACCCAGGAGATACCCTCACACCTGCAGGTACAGACAGCTGAGCTCTATGCCCAGAGCTGAGGTGTCAATATTGAAACTGACAGGTGACAACATCGGCCCTTGACACCTGCATACGCCCAGCAGGCCTGCAGGCAAGCACAGGGTCGAAGGATTTAAAATTGCCTTTAGTTTCTGATGTGATAAAGGGACTCTGTTGTAGTTGCTTTCTCTTATACTTCTTCATTTGTATTTTTCCCCGTCCACAGCCAGTTTGAATTCTCCTTTAGTTTAAACTGTGTGGTAAATAACTTAACATGCAAAACTGAGGTTGCTAAATTGCTTTGTATTAAAAATATCTGCTGAGAAAAAATCTTTTTTTACTTCAGAATGTGGTCCCATATAAAGTCTTCCTGTCTGTTTTTTCCTGACATCATCTTTTCAGTAACCACACAATTACATTCACAATAGCTAGAAAAACTTGCTATTTAGTCATTACAATCTTATGACCTTCATCACTCTCAAGGGAGTCTGAGTGATAGCTGGCCATTTGCAACAACACCATTAACCATAAGAGATCAGTAATGAGCCAATTACAGCCTGTTTAAGAGTCACCAGCCTGTTTAATTCACACCCCTGGAACTTGTTAAAGTGTTTCATTCAACTGGTCCATAAATCTGTTCCCAGTCTCAACTGTTAATGTATTAATTACACAGGCAGCCCAGTTTAATGTAGCCATATAATCGCATATTCATATTAAATAGGAACTAACATGTGAAATACAGTATGAATGCAGTAATCTGGTTTAAAGAGATTACTCACAATTTTATCATTAAAGTTAAATGATATTTCAGGGTAAGTCTTCTTATATAGTCTCCAGTGATCTTATTAGCACAATCTGTGCTTTCGCTAAAACTGAAGGCTACAATGCACACACACACACACACACACAGTTTTAATAGTGTGTGCTTTAATTGAGACATCGTGCGTTGGGTTCATCACACCAGTCTCTGGATAAACTGTTGGCCTCTCCATTGGCCGCCTCTGTATACCCGGCGCTTCCATTAGCTGCTGTATTGATAACGGCCATTAGCATATTTATGGTGATGTTATGAACGGTATTGTTTGTGTTGGTTATTAATCTTCCCTCGAGCAACAGCTCTGACAGCTCAATCTATTCTGCCATCGCTTTTGTTTGAGGGTAAATAGACGGTGTCGGGGGCGCAGGGGGGAAGAAGGAGGAGAGGGGCGATTGACGTGACCCCCTCTCAGATGAGATCTGATCTCCAGCTGGGCCGGGGGCTTGCTGGCATCGCTGTCACACTGCCAGCCTCACGATTGGTCCTCCTGATCAGAACAGATATAACTATTTACTGTACACACACAAGCTCAAACACTTATGCTTCGTATTGGCTTAAAGCAGTTTTTAGACTGATGGTAGAGAGACTATCTACTAGATAGTAGAGATGAAAGAAGATGTACAATGTGCGTGTGGTTGTCTATAAGGGAGACGCTTTGTGCCTGAGAGGGGCGAATGGGGGTAGCTGAGCATCTAATCGGGGGTCCCAGGTGACTGCTGAATATGCGAAGTGTCACTGCTGTTTGAGTGACAGCTCAGTGATTAAGGGCCGGCTGAGGGCTGGAAACCATCCAGTATGAAGCAATAAACATCATCTCACACCTCAAACCGCACACAGTCTTCTGACAGCATTCACAACATTTTCAGGAGCAACAAAACATGTAAATACCTGGACAGGGATGTAAAAATGAAGAGGTCGGTTAATACTCTTGTATTTATATGTTGTAGAGATCCACATCCAAATAATATTCCTAATATTATACATAATTCCCTAATATTATTAATATAATTCCTAAATCCCAATATTCCTGTCTGCATGTGCATCAATGTATATCATTTGAGGAAAATATTTAATATACGCCACTTTTTTAAGTATATAAATAACTGCTATCAAAATTTAGCAATGGTGAGTTAATAATCAACATAGTTTTGAACTGTATGTCTTTCAAGGCATGTAACAGCAACTACATTTAGTAACTACATGCTAGTTTAAAGATAATGTATTTCTCAGTGTTAAATTTCTTTTGTTATTATGTTATACTCATTCTGCACTTGATTTTAAAGCATTAATAAGAATACAAAATATTAACAATTAATTACAGTCCATGTTCACTGAATTTGCACAGCAATAATAAAATCGTCCGTTCCATCATTCAACGATTGTATCTTAATTTCTCAAGTGAGAAGATCCACTCGAAGGTTATGCTATCTGACCTTGTTATTGTACCTGCGTAATTTACATTTGCTGGCCCCATCACCCGTGTTTATATGCATGACTAAAACCCAATCAGTACACGGCTAAAAATAAGCTGCTCATCTTTAACACATTGAGCGTTAATGAGGAAAAACTGCTCCCAAACTGCCAACAAAACGGATGTGACATTAGTGAAGTAATACGTCTGACGTCTTACAGAATTAAAGCCTATTTAAACCCCGCCCACCCCATTAATTGAGTGAATATACTCACCTCTAAGGTAATGTGCAGATATGTGGAGTTTGGTTAGTGTGGATAGATTATACACATGTGTAAAGTTCTGTACAGGACATTTAATATGAGGAAAAATACATTTTACATAACATATTTAATTATACATTAAATAGTTTACATCTGAGCCTTTGTATTTTAAACACAGCTGCTCATAATACAATACTGTGACATAAATTAAATGCTACACAAATTTCTGTTCTAAAAATCCTAGAATGGAAAACAGTCCGTTTTCTATTATTACACTGTCTATTAAAGCTTTTATTTTAGGATACAATGACAGACAATACAAACACGATTCAGCATCTCATTTAATCAGGGCTTTGGTCATATATCAACAGCAGTTACTCTATGAAGAGACACACAGAGCAAGTAACAACCTCAAACCCAATACAGAATTTGACCTTTAGTGTCTTAGAAAAACTTGTTATAAGTAACTTGTTATAAGCCTCTTTAGTTTGAGACTCAAATATCTCCTAACATCGTCTATTGTTATGACTGAACAAAACAAGAGACACTGCAGAACTCAGCAGGGCAGAGATTTCTCCCAGAGAAACTCTCTAATGGTCCTTTGGAAGAAAAATACACAGTTCTCAAGCTTGCTGTGTGATGCTTGATCAATGTGAACAGAACCTATTAACTTGTTAACCTAGAGTTCTTCACATTCTTGTGCAGTCTGGACCAAGGCTGGTATTGTCCTCTTGGCTGCACTTTTAAGTCCAAAACCTCTGCTGCTCTTTTCATTCATTAGAGACTACATACTTTCATTACATACTTTCATCATCTCCATGGCAACAGGACTGGCAGAATGCACCTGTATGGCCTCCTCTATTATGTCATATTGTTATTGGGTAAGTTGGGTGATATGACTGTATAGCTGTTCGGTAAAGGCCTGCAATGAGAATTGCTGCTGGACTCTTTCTCTGCCTGCCTGTCCCATGCGCTGCTTAAGCTTAGGGTCTGCAATAAACTTCTGCATGGCTTCAGAAAACAGCTTGGGGGTGGGATCACACAGGAAGCCCGTTTTCCCATGAGCCACAGACTCCAGCGGTCCACCAGAGTTGACTGCAATAACGGGGCAACACATGTACATGGCTTCTATAGGCACAATGCCAAAATGCTCATTACTGGGGGTGTACAGTACACAAGTGCTACTGTGCAACAGGGACAATTTTTGCTTGTCTGAGAAGGAGCGCAGGAAGGTGACGTGGTCTTCCAGGCCAAGAGATGCCGCTAGTGAGCGAAGCTCTTGGTAGTGCTCTACGTTCTCAGCCACGCGATCGTCATAACCACCTGCCATAACAAGGTGTACCCGCTCCCACTCTCCTGCTGACAGAAGCTCCTTCAGGGCTGCCAACGCCTGCAGAGCCAATGGCAGGTTCTTCTTCCTTTCGTAACGGTTGATCGATAAAAAGGGGAAGCTCCGCCCCTCAGGGATCAGCCCACTAAGGCTCTCTACTTCACTATCAAAAGCTGCTGAGTTCAGAGAGGGATACAGGACGTCGGTGTGGATCTGGGCCAGTTTGGGGAAGGTCTGCTTGAAGACTCCTGCAGTGAATTGGCTGTTGACTAAAATGCGGTCCGCCATGCCAGTGGTCAGTTCCTCAAACCAGTCGATAGGACCTCGATACAAGCGTTTCAGAGCAGAACGGCGCTGAGTCAGTAACTGGTCGGGGAAATGACAGTAGAAAAGGACTTTCTTTCTGTGACGTGCCAAACGCAGAAAGGGAATACATGCTGAAACCTAAGAGAGAGAGAGCGAGGGAGATTAGCCATGTGGTTGTAAAAAAGTATATATATATATTTAAAAGTATATAACTTTTGAAACACACCCCATACAAATGTGGTTGAGGACAAAGTTAATGTATTTATTTTAACATTATTAGTTAAAATATGAATATTTAGAAATGACAGTAGTTAGAATTAGTTGCATTGGTAATTAATATTAATAGTTACCTGATCACAGAAGACAACATCAAACTCCTCCCCACTGAAGAACACAAGACAGAGAGTTACATAGATCATACGCAGGTATGCACACAGAGCGTGGAAATAGCCAAACACACTGGTGGGCAGCCAGTCACCCACACACTTCACAGGTAGATCAGGTGATAGGGTCTCAGAGAAGCAGTGCTGGGGGTCATAGTGGGCTGTCCAGATCTTCACACTGCAGCCACGAGAGCGTAGAGCTACAGCTGCATCCACCACCAGACGCTCTGCCCCACCTATACCCAGATCAGGGTGCAGAAACACCACCCGAACCATCCTGCTGTCACGTGACCCAGAGCTTTAATTACGTCAGATGGTACTTGATATTAATGCTCAGTACAGAACAACTATTGGTTTAAACTTCATTTCAATTATTATGATTATATCTAAACCATATCATGCCACTATGTTGTTGTGTGGCCAGAGCGCGCTCACGTGTCTATGCTCGTCCATGTCACCAGGGTGTAACATATACTGTCATAAGTTCAAATACTTATGGTAGTACATTATTAAAGCCCTGCCTTGTTAAATGACTACAGATAGCTAGAAACAAGCGGGATACTTACAAACTGATCTAAAAACAATCAAAACTTAGTCTAAATGTCATATATGTGATAAAACAATAAAATTCAACAGGTACTAGCATCTACTAACAGTATAACAACACTGCATAAAGACACACTGGCTGTCAAATCTTATTCACATACAATACAATGCTCTCCATAGCAGTTAGCAGTTAGACAAGCACGTTTACCTTAACTCTTGCGTTTAAAATGACACTATTAGTGTCCCAAAGTCCACAGAAGAGGCGTAACAGTGAAACCGGCTTCCTGATTGAGCCAAAATGTCTCCCGCAACCCGCACACGTAACCATCGCATATGACACGTCACTGTACTCCATTCTCTCCACTTCGATTTTTCCCTAAACAAATTCTAAGCGAAATATGTTTTAATACTCTTGCTAATGTAATGTATTAATTTAATTTGCTTTATTTATACAATTATAGTTAGCCCAGACTACAAACGTATCCAAAATGCAGTAAAAAATGGATGAAAGGTAACTTAGTTTAAGTCAGGCACTGCACTGGCTTCTAAGAGGGTCCTTTGTATGGTCGTCGTGGCCTTCTCAGTAAAACGTCATCAACAGGCTTTCTTTAAGTGGTCTGGATCGGCTGGAAGTCAGTAACAGAGACAGTTAACTAGATTCAGCACAATAGACCCCGAATCATCTTATACTGAAAAAAATGGTAAGTTTTTATTCATGTTTTAGCCCAACTAGTGACGCTTTATCACATGTATTTTCTGTTATATATGGGTTGTCAGACATGTAGCCAGTCGTAGTCTGTAATAATTTAGCCCTAGTGTAAGTATTAATGTAGATCACTTTATTAACTACCCGTTAGGTTCATTTTCTTTAAATATGATTCGTATAGTTTTAGTGCCTGTAGTTTTATATGAACTTCTTGTGGTTTCAATCACGGCTTGTGTTTGGGAGACGTGGCTATTTTGGACCCCCAAGTCCTAAGATTAAATCAGACCCCCTCTCTCACACATGCATTCATATTTACTTTATTAAATGCATAAAACATACTACTTGGTACAATGCTTGAACGTTATTACAATAAGATATTGTCCTTTTAGTGTGTTTTAATAAATTAATTGCGCTAACCAAACATAAGGGGTCAGTCGTTCTGTATAAACGGTACATGGCATCTATTTGCCGTATGAATTTCTACTAACGTTTTCTTTATAATTTTAGTATGTTATCCCTAAAGATACACACAGATTACTATAATGTATAACCCTTTGTGTTTTAATTACTGTGTTCCTACATCTCTCGTATCTTTAGCCTGGGCCTGCAGCTAGTGCGACAAATGTCGGTGCCTCCAGCCGGTCCCCCAGTAAGACAGTGGCCCCTCGCACCGCTGGAACCTCAGTCAGACAGAGGTGAGTGTTTAAGATGAACATCAGCTTATTAAATCCTTACAACACCATCAGTCACACACTGACCTTACACTTAACATGTCGCATTGACCTAATGTCACATTGACCTAATCGTAAGCTGCAAAGCTTTTTTGTTTGTGTTCTTTTGGGTTCTGCATTGTGACTGATTGAATCACAACTTTAAACTTGTGCCTTAATGCAAGTCTCATCTGATAAAACATTGTGCACTGCATTGTCATGCAGTTTTGACATCATCAGTGTTTGGTGTGATTTGCACAAAAGTTAATCAATGGTTGCATACCTGGTACTCTTGTTAGTCTTGTGTGTTGAATGACAGTGTTATTTTGGTGGTTTCCTCAGGAAAGCCCCCAGCAGTGGGGCACGCAGCGGAGGCAGATCCACAGCGTCAGCTGGAACAGGAGGGATGTGGCGCTTTTACACTGAGGACTCACCAGGACTTAAAGTGTGAGTACATACAGTGTATTTCATTCGTTGCCAGTGTGTGTCTGTGAGATGAAAATAAAGGTATTGAACTATAATTGCTTATACCCGTTATGTACATTATAAACACATGTATTATGTAGGAAAAGATGTATATCCTCAGTAAATGTTAACAGGCTAACCACTATTTCAACATAAAAAAAAAGTTAAAAGTACTTTCTGTATTTTTTGCTTGTTTACAAAATTGTGCATAGCAGTAAATGTTAAACCAGCTATTACTGACTAAATGTATTACTGATCTAAAAAAAGTTTGTTCTTATTCATGTGCACTTAGATTTGCCAGACAGTCATCTTGTGCATTATCATTATGCCTTATTTAGAACAGAATATTCTAGTCTGTGATTCCAACTGAGAGTAAGAGCTGCATGTGGAACCACAAGGGAAGCAATCTAGACATCATTATTGCTGTTTGTTGCTTAATTTCATAAAATAGACATACTTAATGTGTAAAGAACCAACACGCACTCATTTTTAATTCATCCACTCGGCTCAACAGGAAGTGACACGGAAGGGAGGGGCAGAAGGTTCTGAGAGGTTTAGCATTTATAAGGATAAACATGAAATTTTAATGACAGCAAATTGGCCTCATGGGCTCAACCTCCGTCATTATTTGATGTCTTGTGTGTGTGTGTGTCTGTGTGTGTGTCTGTGTGTGTGTCTGTGTGTGTGTGTGTGAGTGATTGTATTCTTACTACTACTTTTAAGCAAAGACTTCTGATAATGTTATTTACAGTAACTTCTTTTTTAATTATAGATTATTTAATCTATTTATTCATTATGTGTGTGCTAAAATATGTTTAAGGTTGTCTACAGTGGCGAAAGATTGTCTTCTACAGAGTAGGAATGTATACTTGTATGAAGCCTTTAGGTTTTTTGTGTGTCTTTTGGAGCTTAATCAAAGTTCTGTTGGAAAAGGTCACATCAATTAAAGCCTAAGGGGTGGGTCTTCAGTCGGCATGGTTACACGGCTGCCTAGCGATCCAGGGGATGAACAATGTTACTGCTTTAATAAAGCCCCACATATTTAGCTTATCTCATTACAGTATTCCACTCGCCAACATTTATAATCCCAAATACCTGTCCTCGGTCACATGATTAGGATGGTCTGTTCTGATTGCCCCATTGGGAGGAAATCAGTGCAGACAAAAGGCAATTAAAGCACTTTAGTACTGTTACTGTGTCTCTTCCACTAGGGGTCTCTCTGTTGTAAGTGTTTGTTAATGAGAGCTGACAGAAATCTTTCTCTTTTCTTGCAGCGGCCCGGTACCAGTTCTGGTGATGAGTCTGCTTTTTATCGCATCTGTATTTATGCTGCACATCTGGGGCAAATACACCCGCTCCTAAACCTGATTGACCTCTGAACTTTGACCCTAAAACCTGTCACCGAATCTTAAGCCATTGGACATGGACCAAACTCTGACCTTCATCACCCCAACGCTCTTCCTCTTGTAACCTTCATTTCAAAGCATGTTCAAGAGTTTAGTCACTACAACCATTTAGTCATTACTGAATCAGTTTTTCTCATTGATGCATAACTTTTTTTTTCCACTTTGTACAAAATAAAATGTAAAATGTACAATAAAATGCTGTCAATCATTTGTTGCCAGTTTTGTTCCTATCCGTCTGCAGTCTGGAAAATACAGGGTGTAACTTGTGTGGTAGAGATTATGTGTAATAATTTCAGTTTGTGAAAATAAGGGATATATGCAAATGTACATTGCAGACATGCCATTGGTGTGTGAGCTGGCTGGGCTCCAACCTCTTGTTAAACATGATGTGATAATGTGTTATAGCCCAAATTCCAACAAGGCTTTAGACAGCCCTTCAAATCGAACCTCGCCTTACTCAAGCATGTCTGTGCAGTTAAAAAATTGTGCCCTGTCTATCTTCAAATTAACTAAACATGTTTACAAAGGGTTTGTTAGTTTCAGTTTTGAAGATCACAAAAACCAATACAGAATGTTTAATATATGTTGTGTTACTAAATGTACTAATAATACTTAAAGTACAAATACAATCTAAAAGCATGTCTGATCTGTAGAGAGACGGCAGCTTTATTCAGAATGAATAAATGTGTCATGCAGTCTGTAAAGACCTCAAGACTTAATCTGTAGTAGATGGCACAAATGTGCTTTATATAATGTATACACATTTAATAGTGCTTACAAATGGTTTGTCTAAAAGATATAACAGTACCACATGACTACTATTAAAGAAGCTGTCATAAATGGTTCTCATTTTTTATAATTATAATAGGTAAGTGAATTAACTAAATAAATATGCTGTTGTTTACTTTTCTGTTTCTCAGAATGTATTTTCTGGGTTGTACTCGACTGTTTTCGCCCACAATAGCCACAAATAGACTTAAACACGTAGTTGTTAATGAGAGAGCAAAATATCGCTCTCTTCGGTCTGTAGGAGCCCGTAGGAGGCGCTGTGGTCCACTCGTATCGTACAACGACGTCTTGTGTGTTTGTTTTTTATTATTTTTGTGCTTAAAGAGAGAAAGATTTCCCGTCGTTCACACAAATCCCAACCCCAGAATCCCAGAATTATTCAGTATCACCGGAGTGGATCTATATGGACAAGAAGTGGCGTGTCTATTTTTTGTCGTTTGTTTTTAAGCTGCTTTTGAGCAAGATCCAGTGTTCATGATTAATGCAATAATACACTGTTATTTAAATTTAAAGAGAAAAAGGTTATAAATATTGCATCAAAATGTAATTTTTTTATTTAAAGAATCCAACACTTATACTTTAATCTTTTTAAACTTTATTTTACATTTTCAAACTTTTTTATTTTTAACTACAAAAATCTCAAAAGTACAAAATGTTTTTGCATTTGGTTGGCAAGATTTAAACAATTTCTTGGAAATTTTAAAACGTGTTTGGATGAATGTGTTCACACCTCATTTTTTCTGTGCATGTATTTTTCTTTTTTCTTAACCATTTCCTGAGCCCCAACCGCTGCCTGTTAGAGGGACAGCCCCACAGAAAACACACTCACAGATATCACTGCTGAGCTGTGCATGCACAACTCACCGCATGCTTTCAGATCCACAGTTACATACAGCAGCAGGGCTCATTTTCAATGCAAATCTCTCTCTCTCTCCCCCTCTCCCTCACTCATTTCCTCAAAGAAAAAGATAAAATCTTAAATAGATCAAGCATTGATCTATTCCCTTCATTGATATCACTTTCAACAAGCTCTCAGCTTCAGAGTTAGTTATATACCTTGTTACAATTGCAATTCAAAATACAACTTATCTCCCTTTGTAAACAGTAATAATGAGCTACAGAAAGGGAGTGAGATGGAGGAAATGAAGTGAAGCGGGTCTTTGTGGAAACCCCAGTTGGCAGCAGCGGGTTGAGGAGGAAATGCAGGTGTTGCTGACTCTGAGAAAATGTGGTCCAGTAAAGACTGCAGTTAGCCCCCACCCCCAAATTCTGGTAAAGTGGACCCTTCTTCCATGTGGGGAAATTCGACATAACTTTGGAACAAGAAAGAGGGGGATGGAGGAAGGCCAGCGGGTAGCTTTACAAGTTCAGAAGTTAAGTTCTTGTTGACTCACAGCCTGTGATCACAAATGTTTAAGGTTATATATAAAATAAGCAATCAAGCTATATTAACACTTGAGCTCTTCTAACTTCCTGTTTTAATAGGAAATATGTCAACACAGGAAATAAAGAAAACTGCACTCGTCAACATGCAGTCTTTAGAAACATACTGGACTGTTACTATTACTATACCTAATATTAATGCTGTGTACCAACCCGGGTGTGTCACACTTTTTGTCTGTTACACAGCAGGGCTACAGACATGTGGACAACCTCAATCAGACAACTCAATATATAACCTGACAAGTGCGTTTTTTCCTGAAGAGAAATAAACTGTAAAAATGTGCAAGGATGATGATGTAACAGGTCACATCGCTGGAGGTGATGACACACAGATTTTTGCATAAGTAATATATATATATATATATATATATATATATATATATGTATATAATATATATATATATATATGTGTGTGTGTGTGTGTATAAAATCTACTCTGAAATCTCGGTCTCTCTCTCTCTCACACACACACACACAAAAAAACTCTAAAACACTCTAAAACTCGCCCATTTACAAATACACACTTTGTGGTTATGGCACAATCACTTCACTCATTTATGGTTCAGACCAAAGCCATGATAAGTACTTAAAGTCAAAATGAAAGCTCGTTTCTGTCCTCCATTTTCAATCTGTCTCTTTGATCTGTGTGTCTCTGATGTTTGGGTGTATATCTGTTTCGGTCTTCATCTTCATTCATTTGTGCTTGTGTGTGTGGTGTGTGTGTTGTCTAGTGTAGCTAAAGTATATGACTTAATGGGTTTGAGCCCTACTGGAATCACCCACTCACCTCAGGGACCCACAGCGGGCAACTGGTGTGGAATGGCGGGTAAGGGGCTGCATCATGGTGATGTGTGGTGGTAGAAGTACCACTACTTCACTGGTAGAAGTAGTGGTGGTTTTAATGGATCATATGGTTGATAAAGCATAGAATGGAGAGACAGCCACTATCGATCCTACAATAAGCCCAAGATCCTCTGGAACACACAAACACACAAAAATCCCCCATTAATCCAATTCCTTAACATTATAGCAAAAGCACACATAGATGCAGTGACTTTATGAAATCAGATGTTACTAATGGCTAAAACTGACTGCACTACAGAATACAGAAAGGGACCATATGATTCCAAACAAAGATTTGAGAAGTGCTTGGAAAGATTTGTTTTGCTTTGGTAAAATCAGACTTTTGTACCTAAACACAATAGGGTCGTCATTAGCTTAAAACTTCTTTTGTGAAGTAAAATTTGCAATAAATGCAAAACACATCAAAGTTTACCTCAGAAAATAAAAGCTGAAGAATGTGTGTAATTTGCACAAGTTGTATTATTTTTTGTGGATGACATTTGCTTGTTCAATAACTTGGTTTTGCTCCCACAGCATTAGTTGTTGTTGTTTTTAATTGACTTTAATTGTAATTATGATATTTAGTGGTTAGCAGTGTTTATTATGCATAAATCTTAACTTATAGAGCTGTACAGATACATCAAACAAAATAAATCACTGCTGTAATCCTTCCAAGCAGTAGCCTGGTTCACCTCCAGAACTCATAAATAAATGCCTGATTTGATCAGTCAAAATCGCTCACGAGGGAGAGAGAGACAGACATGCGGGTGAGCGAGGACAAGCGCATGAACTGACAGAAGACGAGCGTATGATCGCAGTTCAGCGAGCTCAATATTATCATTTGATGTACAGCGATAATGTGTCATCACTTCTTCATTCGAGCTCCGGCGAGTGGCCAGAACTCTGCTGGCAGCTTCTGCTTAACACCAAACCCAGCGGATCATCTGAACCGTAACTTTGGATCTCTGACAGACAGTAAGTTGGTTTCATGTAAATCTGTTGGCAGAGAGGCCCGAATTCTCCCAACCTTCCTCGCATTGTTCATTCATGCTTTCTATTTCATTTTGCGCTGGTATTTTTTTAGCTAGTATTTTTTAAGCTAGTATATTTTTTAGCTAGTATTTTTTTAGCTAGTATTTTTTTAAAGATCCAGGCAGACATAAATAGCCACGTACACACTGACGATGCAACAGGGCCGTTGGTGATGATGTGGCGCTTGTGACGGGGAGTGTGTGCACGAGTACATGCGTGACCTGCTGAGGAAGGGGCTACGTTTGTGTAACGTCGGGGGCACGAGGAGATCCCAAGCCACAGATTAAATTGGTGCAGGGCGACGATGTGTGTGGCCTCAGCTGCGCTTATTACTGTATGTGCTTTCTAATATTAACCCCCCTCCCCCTGCATGTTCTCTCCTGTCCCTGAGATGGGTGAGTGTTATTTTTAGGGCCTGATTTTTCCACTACTGTATGGGTACACTTGAGATCCTCAGTCAGGTGGTGAGGTGTGAGAGGGGCTTGCCTAATGCGTGAGGTCCGAAATCAAGGCTTGAGGTTTACAACACATGACTCGGCAAAGCAAGGATGGCACCTGACACAGCAACACACACAGACAGTTTGAACTGAAGGAGGTGAAAGGGCATGACAGAGCATGTATGTGTAATTTGCTTTTTAAGGATGCAACAGAGGCAAGGTGTGATAGCTGTTTTCTAATTTTCTCAGGACAAGTAACTACTGCAAACTTCAAAAAGGATAAAATAACACTAGAGAAAGAGGTTCATGCAATTCTCTATTTTCCAGCCCTTTAGATGCTAGCATACAATAGCTCTGTATGAGAAAAAGATTGAAAATGAAGTTAAAAATTTAAGTTAAAAAAGCTAAAAATGTATCTTTGTAAAAGTTAATTGAGACTAACACATATTTAATTTACTTAAAGATGTTTTACTCTTAAAAAAGTAATTTACTCCAAGTTTTATGTCAATGATTTATAATAAATCAAAAGGTTTATTCAAGAATTTGAAAAAATTAAAGTCACAGTATGAACTATAATTATTGGAACAGCTTTAGATTTCACACTATTTATCTCTCTAATATCAGTTAACATGAGAAAAACTGTTCACTTCTGTAACTGTAGCTTTTGCAGTACATTTGTGTGTGATAATGTTCGCAACAGTCAATTAAAAACTAGTGAAATACTTTATAATTTACAAAGTAAAAAAAGATACAAAAAATGCAATAGAAACTTAATAAAAATGCAGTGATACAAAATGTACAAATCTAAATAACAGCATCAGTCAGGGCAGATTATCATGAGAGACCAATGTGACTGGGGATTATGTGGCCAATGAGCCAACACCCCCCGTGATGTCACAGGACAGGAAATGGGCATAGGACCAGGGTGTTAGTGTCACGTCTCACACACACCACTAACACATTTTATCCTGCTGTTTGTCCTTTCTCTCTCCTTGTCAACTACAGTACAGTACATCTCTCTCTGTCTCTTTCTCCCTCATCTCTGTTTATCCCTTGTTTGTTTTCGTTTCACATTCTGGTGACTAAAGCTCAGCCAGTAAAAAGAAGGGGTAAATCTGTCCTGCGCTCCCCCTTATGTTACCATGGGAACAATTTTACCCTGCCACTGTGAAATCTTATGGGATTGAAATGTCAATGATTTATTAGCTCTGAACGTCCTGGCTTGTATTTGACTGTGAGACTGTGAGACAAACAGATTTTTGGTAATTGTTCAGTAATTTATTTGTGAGTTATTTAAATTAAAATGTATATATTTTAAATTATTAGCTTTGTCTTTGTTCAACTATGTCTTGTCCTCTACACTTTATAAGATCACAACCAACACGCACATATGTATACAGTATATATATATATATATGCCTTTAACCAAAGTACACTGCATTTAACTACACATTTTAATAATTATGTGTATTTCCTGGGACTCAAACCATGGAGATGGTGTTGCTAGCCGCATGCACAACCAATTTGGCTACAGCACCTTCAAAGTTATTGCTGGTTTCTGGAACATCTAAACAATAAACTTTTATCTGTAGTTTCTTGGAAATTCTCTTTAGTCACAACACAGCTGTCTTCCATATTCAAAGCACGGATAATATTCCGGTAATATTATAGTCCAGTTATTATCCACAAGTCATTCAGCTCAGAACCACTCCTGTTTTACAGATTCAAAAACAATTAAAACCGGATTCAAACTTTTCAAACCGATCTTCAAAAAAAAGTCTCCAAACCAACACGTTGCTAAATCAAAAGAAAAATCATTAGCTGCAATTAACTTTGATCTATAAATTAGACACAGTATAGAATGTTACTTTAAGGGCTAAAATAAAGTGATATTATATAGTTAGTCCTGTTCAGATGAGAGGTGTGTTGTGTCAGGTGTGGCTAATGGCTTTAATGGTGGATCTAACCGCGGCTGCACACTGCGCTTCTGAATGATTCATGTGCTAGAAAAATGCTAACATGCACATTTAGTGCAAGTTATCAACAGTAATATTTGGTTTTGAATAGGCTAGTAAACACACTTAGCTTGCTAAAGAATTGCCCAACTAACGTTAGCTAATATTCTCATATTGTTGGCGTACGTTATTATATCATATATATCATGCAAAAAATATTATTTTTAAGTTGTTAGTGGAATCCTTAACATTACATAATCAAAACAACATCTAAAAAATACAGTACTAAAATAACATTTTTAACATTTTAGTTATGTAATGAAAACGTTACAAAAACATTCTTACATCCCAGCAAATTGTAAGCTGGGTGTGGACTGTGGGAGTGTGTGTGTGTTTGCATGGGTGTGTGCTGGTCCTTAATACATAATTGAGGATTTCTGAGAACAAGTGTAGATTATTATGAATTAATACATTTCTGGTTTAAAGATGTTTTGTGATTTGTTCTTCAGTGGAAATAAAGTGTCTCTCACTGCCAATAGTGAAGTCAAACAACTCTCAACAGAAACTCGTGCAGCCTGTTCTTCAATTCATGCTAGCTAAACCATCTCATCATTAGCAACCTGCGTGTCAGGTTGTTTCAAATTGTGATAGACTTTCCGGCAACAGCTGTTTGTTAGTTTGTAATCTCTTGATCTGAACTGTCAACTCTGTCTACATGGACACTGCAATGACAATAATAATGTCTTGGAAAAACTTAAAGCACATTTTTACATTTTACTTGCCTTCATGTCATTTCCACATGGTGATATTTTGTGATTTT
>JBAJNP010004298.1:0-34276 GCA_036877545.1 Yasuhikotakia modesta | reverse complement strand
GGCATAAAGTTTCCTCGTAGAGGGAGCTCTGGATTGTAAAATGGTCTCCACAACCTCGGTTGAGAGACCAGAAGCCAAGAGTTGTGCCCCCTCAGGAGCCACATCCACAGCTTCCGTAGCTCTGGGCGGGGGTGTAAGATGTCACCCTCCGCTTGTGAAAGAAGGTCTTTCCTGATGGGAATCTCCCATGGAGACCCGTCTAATAGATCTATCACATATAAGAACCATATTCAAGTGGACCAAAGCGGGGCCACCAGGAGCACAGTTACCGCATCTAGGCGTATCTTTTCCAGAACTCCCGGGAGCAGAGCTATCGGGGGGAAGGCATACAGATGTAGCCTCAGCCATGTGTGTGCCAAAGCATCCAGCCCCAGATGAGCTGGATGAGCTAGAGAGAACCAAAGGGGACATTGTGCAGTCTCGAGAGAGGCGAAGAGGTCTACTTGGACACAACTGGGTGAAGATATCACTCCTCGGGCCTCGGCCCCTGCCAACTTTCCCAAAGACCTAGGACTAAGCGGCCACTCATGACCGCTCCTTAACCAGTAAGGGACGCATCGGTCACTAGGATGACATGGCGACAGCGATCTCCCAGTACTGGGCCCTCTGTAAGGAACCAAGGTTTCTTCCATATATCGCCGCGTGACCTTGATCTGATGGAAAGGATTGCCGCTCGGGGAAAGCCCCTTGGTTTGAGCCACCACTGTAAGGGCCTCATGTGCAGCAAGCCGAATCGAATGACGTTAAGAGCGACTGCCATGAGGCCTAGCAATTGTTGAAACTGATTTACAGTGTGTGACTGGCCTTCTCTCACTCTCCTGACTATGTTTACGATTGAGACTACTTGAGCAGGGGACAACTGTGCCCGCATCATTATAGAGTCCCAAATTACACCCAGATAAGTTGTTCACTTGGCTGGAGAAAACACACTTTTCCCGGTGTTCAGTCTGAACCCCAACTGGTTTATATGATGCAGAACAACATCTCATTGTCGAACTGCAATCTGCTCTGAAGGAGCTACAATCAACCATTTGTCTATGTAGTTGAGTATATGGATGCCCTGGTATCGCAACAGAGGCAGTGCTGCATCCACAACTTTTGTGAAAGTATGGGGTGAGAGTGCTAGACCAAATGGAAGCACCCGATACTGGTAAGCTATGCCCCTGCAAGCAAAGCTCAGGAACTTCCTGTGTGCAGGAAACATGAGGATATGGAAGTACGCATCTTTCAGATCTATTGTGACAAACCAGTCCTCGGATCTGATTTAACTCACGACCTTCTCTATAGCGAGCACCTTGAACTTCAGTTTCATGACTGAGAGGTTCAGAAGACGCAGATCTAAGATAGGGCGCATCCCCCCATCTTTCCTTGTAACTATGAAGTAGCGGCTGTAATGCCCTGATTCCCTGAGTTGAGGAGGTAGTAAATCTATGGCCTCCTTCATTAAGAGAGTCTCTAATTCTTCCTGCATGACTAGAGCCTGAGTGAAACCCACCAAAGTGGGCTGAACACTGCCGAAAGCAGGTGGTTTTCGAGTGACCTGGATCTTGTACCCTAGTTCTATAGTATTCAGGACCCATTGTGACACACGAGGCAGTACTTTCCAGGCTGCCAAACAGTCTTTTAAGGGTACCAGTCTCTCAAAACTGGTCTCTAGTAAGTTTTGAACATGATCTGAGCCCTGTAAAGAAATTTCTGCAGGGAGAACTTGATCTAATTTGTCTAACAGAAGTGGTCTCTCCACCATTTCTGCTGATTTTGGCAAACACTGGGGGGAGCCAATATTTGAGGCTGCTGCACCCTGAAACACCAGAGGTGGCAGGGCTAACAGAAGAGGAGCGAGTCCTTTTTAATATTAAAACAGTCCTCAGACCTGTTTAGTCTTATTAGGCTTTGAGGCAGAGCCTTGCAAGACCCGCACCCTTAAAGGGGGAAAATGGGTTACGACGCTCCGTTTCTGTGTCTGCCTGTATGAGGAGCTAGTACATGTCTGCTGTTCCCGCCTAGCAGCATCTAGAGAAAGTGAGCGGCGAGGGGGTACCGCTGCAGTACGCCTCAGCTCGCTCACACCCTCGGGTGTGAGGCCCTTGCCCCCATCTAGCTCTTTAAGCAGATCTGCCTGATATGCCTGAAGCACTGCCATAGTATTAAAAGAGGCACCTGCTAGACCTGCTGCCATGTACCCCCTGCCTACTAAGTCAGAAGTGGTTATAAGGGCTTTAGAAGGCAGGGATGGAGCCTTTAATGACGATGCCTCACTGGGGGATAGGTAATTAGCTACAGCCTGCTCAACCCAGCCTGCTCCACATTAACATAGATGTTGGAAGCAGGGCTATATATGCGGGCTGAAAATGGCTTTCCCCATAACTTAGATATCATTATGGATATCTTTAATTATGGATAATCTTCATTAAGGATATCTTTAAAAAGGGGAGGCTCCTAAGTAGAGGTGCAGACTGGTCACATAAAAGTGTTTATTTAACAGACTTTTATGTGCATCAGCCTGCTGCCCCGTGGGCCAACTAATGTCAAGTTTGGCCACAGCACGAGTTATAACCTCTGTGAGCTCTTTATATTTAAGGGACATATGTGCTTTTAACATTTTCTAACATTTCCAGTTTTTTGTGTGGAGGAAGAGCGATACAATGAGCCCTCCCTCCGAGAGGAGATAACCGCACTGCGGGCTACCGAACCCAGAGAGAGAGCGGATCTAACGGGTGAAGAATGAGAAGGCAGCGCCCGTCTTAATTCTTTCCATTAAATCCTTATGTGAACCCCGCGAAAGCATCCCCACCAGCGCCGCGAGGAACACTAATAAAGGCTCCCTCCTCAAAAAGAGCCCTCCGGGAACGAAGCGAGCGCACAGGTAAACGCCCGCACTGCTTCGCTCCCAGGCAAACAACACACAGGCGGTGTGTATCCCCGCCCGTAATGTAATGCGGGCAGCGAGGAACACACAGCACGAAATGCTTTTAAACACCCCCTCTATCACTCTCTGCCTTGGCTTTAGGCATGATAATGCTAATACATAGAAACAAAATCACGCAAGACAACTTCTACAAAGCTAACAGGTGACAATGAGACAGACAATGTAATACTGAGCGCTTCGCTGAATGAACAAAGCTAAACCGAGCAGCGTTTGGCATGTGCGTTTTAGTCTCTTGGTCATGCCGTCACGCCGCCTTTGACGACACGAGCCCAATTTGTGATTCGACACCTGTATCAGAGTGCATAAAAGCTGATGGCATTCCCATAGCGTTTCGACGCAGCTCGAGTTCCTGAAAGGGAACTGGAAGCTTTAGAAATGCCATTATTGTTATATGAAATTGAGCACAATGAGCAACGAAGGTGAGTAAATGCTCAATGTAATTAGTGTTGTTTTTATAAACAGCTTACGTGCTTGTATAAATAATTTAATTTTAAATGTTATACTACCTGATCCGAAATGGTTTCTATATTTACAGTATTTAGTGGTGCAATGTTTGGCTTCTGTAATCAATAAATAGCTTTTTTCAGAAGGGAGATATATACATAGTAAGTACAATTAATGTTTCTGTTATGTAGATAAAAACAACTACATTTGGAGCAGGTTGTCCCTCTATACAGTCATTTCAGGCCTCCCAAACAACAAGCTGAGGTGCGTATTAGATCATGTAAAATAATTACAAGTGTTGGCATATTGGCATATGGGGCAGACAGTGGGGCAGATTTAACATCTCAAAAGCCACTCATGCCAAACATCTCCATGAGTTTTATTGGTTTGTTAATACATACATGACCCACCACATATATATATATATGTGTGTGTGTGTGTGTGTGTATGTATGTATATGTTTGCTTATGTTTTAATAATCCTTTGATGAAGTAATAGAAGTAAATAAACATTTACTAGACACTTTTCTCCAAAGCTACTTACAGTGAATTCAATGTATACATTTTTTTTCTTATCAGGACTTGCCTTCCCCTGGGATCAAACCCACAACCTCTGTGGTGTTAACACAATGCTCTACCAGTTTTAAGTAATCGATGAAGATAATAACTGTAAGTGTTGAATGTGATTTTCATTGCAGATAAAAGGATTAGGAGGTTACATTTTTTCATTAATCACAGTAATCACATGCAGGTGAAGAAGGATGAACCCAGCAACTACACAATTAGTATCAATCAGAATGCATGATGATCACATTACATTTAAAGTGTGTAATGATGTTGGACTGCCATTTGAGTTATTCCATTAAAAATTATCTAGGTTATGCAGCTGAATATAGTAAAGGGTCTGAATGAAAAAGACCAAAATAAACCTATGCACAAAACCTAAATAAACAAATAACAATAAACAAAGTGATTACAGTAAAAAATAATTGCAATCTTTTAATAAACATAATTTAGGAGATGAAGATGACATGAAAAGTTAATTGTTTTATGTGGAAAGTCCGAATATGAGTATCAGTGGGACTGAAGCTGTCAAAATAAACCAGAAACATGTCATTGTTGTCATGTGTTGAATTTGGCCAATTGTGAAGCAGCTGTGTCATCATCAGTGCTCCTGCAGTCGCTCTGAATAAGCTGCGCTGGCTGAGTCAGCCGGCTGATCTCGAGACGCTCTTGCGGTGCTTTGATCTCACACGTGACAGTCACGTGCCGTCGGCGCCGGTTCAAGTCGGACACAATTCCTAACCGGCATGCACTGCTTTAAGTCAGCCACTGATCGGTCTGCGCAGAGCTACATGAAGTCGAACGCACCTCACCTATGATGCTTGAGCCGGAAAGTAAATTGATTGTTTTAGCATTTTGGATTCGCAAACAAAACTCTTGGATTCGCAAGCAAAACTTTTTGATTCGCACGGTCGATTTTTTTTATTCTTAAATCTTGATTTTCTGTTTTAAAAAAATTTTTGTTTGTCTTTTTTTGCTTGAATAATAAAGACACAAAGTAAACTCCATAAATTACCTCTGTTTCGGTACTGTGGTCCAAAAGTGTTCCCTTAACTGGGTTTCCTGAAGTTTCCTGTAATAATCATAGCAGAGGTTGGAGAGCGGATGCATGCAAATTATTTTCTTTAGGAGAGGGGGCGTGACACACTTATGACGTCATAAGAACACCTTTTCCAGATCGAGCCATTTGCTGACACACATTTTTAAAACATGAATGGATTTACAATGGAGTGGTTCAAAATGTCTAGACCTTATATGTGATTAATGCTTATATATTGCTTATAATTATATATTTGCACTGTATGTTTTTTGTGGCTTTCACTGAGATCACAGAAAGTTTACACGTGTATAAAACTCACAAATTATCTGTGCTTGCATGCCTTTGTTTCTCAGTCCCAAGTATTCACCCCTCATTAACCATGAAGCCTTCAGTGAGAACCATCAAAGTGTGGCCAGAGGGGGCAGACTTCACACTCCAGAACAGGTTTCAAAACACAGACTGGAATATGTTTGTTTCTCAGGCAGCATGTGGCACTCAATTCTTCTGTTCTGGATTATAACACCACAATTGACCCAGAAAAAAAATCACCACATACCCATAACCTTGTACATGAATGAACAAGGAGCTGCACCTCCTGCTGAAAGCATGCAACACTGCCTTCAGATCAGGTGATGAATAGGCCTACGGCACTTCCAGGGCAAATCTGAAGAGGGGAATCAAAAAGGCCAAGCACTGCTACAAGCTCAAACTAGAGGATCGCTTTTCCAACTATGACCCTCAAGGCATCAGCGACTACAAACCCCTATGCACAAATGCTGTTTGTGAAAATACCTATGCACACAGGAAAATACCTATGCACAAATGCTGTTTGTGAACTTCAATTCAGCATTCAAAACTGTCATCCCCTCCAAGTGAATCACTAAACTTTGAGACCAGGGCATCAACACATCCCTTTGCAATTAAATTATGGACTTTCTAACAGACCCCAGCATGTTAGGTCAGGCCACATCTGCTCCACTACCATTACTCTCAACATTGGGGTACCACAGAGAGGGGGTGCACAGACAATAACATGCTCCTTAACACTATCAAGACTAAGGATCTTATTGTGGACTTTAGGAAAGAGAGAGGAGGCACACATGATCCCATCCACATTAATGGCATGGCTGTTGAGCATGTCTCACCAGCTCACCAGCATCTCTTATTGAGGACACTAAAGAGGAGATGTCTTCTGCCATCCTGGGGAACTTCTATTGATGCACAATAGAGAGTCTCCTAACTAATTGTATAACAGTCTGGTATGGGAGTTGCTCTGTCGCAGAGCGCAAGGCACTGCAGCGGGTGGTGAAAATTGTCCAGCACACCACAGTGACTCCACCTTCTGCTGTTTAGGACATCCAACAGAAACACTGTCTGCGTCAAGCACGCTGTATCCTTAAAGACTCTTCTCACCCTGCCCACAAACTGTTCACTCCCCTGCCTTCTGGCAGGCACTTCAGGAGCCTGCAAACCAGAACCAGCAACTGAGGAACAGCTTGTTTCCAAGAGCTGTCTCTTTGCTAAACTCTGCATCTCAGTGACTCCACTAGACTCTCATATAGGCAAGGCAAGTTTATTTATATAGCACATTTCATACACAATGGTAATTCAAAGTGCTTTACATAAAAGAAATAATAAAATCATAAGAACATAGGATAAGTAAAACAATCATAAGAGGACATAAAAGTAATAATCACAGCATTAAAACATAATGATTAATGATTACAAAATAATTTATTAATCACAAAATGATTAATAAAAGATTTAAATGAATTAAAACAGGAATAAAAATTATTAGGCATAGGATACAGTGCAATCAGTTCGAACGTAGCACAGTGCTCATTCAGTAAATGCATAACTGAACAGATGGGTTTTTAGTCTGGATTTGAATGTGGCTAATGTTTTAGCACATCTGATCTCTTCTGGAAGCCAATTCCAACCGTGGGCCACATAAAAGCTAAAGGCAGATTCCCCTTGCTTTGTGTGAACCCTTGGTATTTCTAATTGACTTAATACTACTGATCTGAGTGGTCTGTTAGGTTTATATTCAGTGAGCACATCTGTAATGTATTTAGGTCCTAGGCCACTGAGTGATTTATACACAAGTTAAAGTACTTTAAAATCAATCCTAAATGTAACTGGAAGCCAGTGTAAGTGCCTGAGGACTGGTCAGAATCCTAGCAGCAGCATACTGGATGAGCTGCAGCTGTCTAATGGTCTTCTTGGTAATGAAGACCATTATGAGCAGACCATTACAGTAGTCCACCCTGGTGGTGAGAAAGGCATGAACAAGTTTCTCTAAGTCTTGACTGGAAACAAAACATCTTATTCTTGCAATGTTTTTGAGATGATAGTATGCTGATTTAGTTACTGCTTTGACATGACTGAAACTAGGATCTGACTCCAGAATCACCCCAAGATTTTTGACTTGATTTTTAGTTATTTGACCCCTAGTGTCAAGGTACACATTCACCTTAAGAACTTCATCTTTGTTTCCAAATGCAATGATTTCAGTTTTCTCCTTATTTAACTGAAAACAGTTCTGAGACATCCAACTGTTAATTTTCATTATATACACATACTAACTTCATTAATTACATCAATAACACAAAAAACTATATGTTACTCTCTGTTATTTTATATTCTATTATTTGTTTTAGTTTTGTTGTATTGCCATTTTAATTTTAGAATTTGGAGCTGTCTGTCATGATAACAAAAAACAATAAAAACTGACAATTTGATTTTGAATTTAAAGTGCAACACTTTAAATTCAAAAAAGTATCATAATTTTATCATCATAATTCTGTAATGCCGAATCAGTTTGGATCAGATGCAGTTTATTAGTAGAAATCAAGGTCAAACAGGCAAGGTTCAAAACACAGCAAACAGGTATGTAAGGGGCAAGGAAAATAGGAAACATTACGAGGAAAGGGTCAGGGCAGTCAGCAATCCAAGAGCTTAAGTAACAAGCAGGCAGAAAACAATTGTTAACAGGTAGGCAGTCCAGGTAATAACAAAATAATAATGTAAATGCTCAGAAAGACAGCTGTGGCAAATCTAGACTTCGCACTGAGTCTTTGAAATAGGTGAGTATTTATAGGGAAGCATTGATGACAAGTCCGACAGCTGGGAAGAGAATGGCCCTTGTACGGGGAATATAGGAAATGGAGTTCTAGTATTCAGAGGACGCTTTCCGCTGGTGGCCAGTAGAGGGAGCCACAGGGACTGAATTTGTGACAAATTCCTATAAGCATTTAAGATAACTTATAATAATGAAGGGGAAAAATCCGTCCAACATTCATGGTTTAAGATGCTTTTAGGGACTTTACCATCATGGGTGCCACCCATATGAAGACACAGAACAAACACAATCACAATAACAGTGTGTAGTGTAGAGTTTATGTTTATAAACTAGTAGGTGGAAGAATTTGTAATTTCTTCAAAATGCATTCTGCTTGTTTTATAAATGATGAACTGTTTAACACACATTTACTCTTTCATGAGTCCTGAGTCCTTTGGCCCAAGTTGTTGGAAAGTTTTGCAGACCCTCCATAACTTTCATGTGTTTTTACACTACTGTGAGTTTTAAAAAGACAAGGACATAAATATAAGATTATTTTACATAGAAAGAAAAGACAAACCTGAGTGGACATTTTAGCCCACCAATAATATAAAAATAAGTTGTATATACTTTTTACTTTTTTTATTATTTTATTATTATAGTTATAGTAAGGATTTAATTGTTATGTAAGGTATACACAACTGACTTTCTAAGATCAGTGAGGTGTGAATTGGGTTTGTCTGTTGGGTGAGGGAGTATCACAGAGCCAGCTGTTTTGTGATCTACTGTGGGATTCTCACATTTCGGCTTAGCAGCTGCCTGGAAGGGAGGTGTTGTGGGGTGACAGCACTTTCACATATTACCAAGCCGGCCTGAAAGAGACATAAAAGTGAGAAGTGTGTCAGTGCAGTTCTTGTAGTGGATGTCTAAAAGTTCATCCACAACTAATATCCATACGTGAATTGGGCTCAGTTACTGTAACAGCTCTTTTGTAACAGGTTTTTGAATGTATATTTTGATTAGCAATTATTGTCATTTTAATTTTATTATATAAAGGTCATATAAACAGACACATATGACCCCTTAGCATATTACCCAAAACAGTGTCTTCTATCAACGCAATACAAAAGTATTACAATATATATTACTGATTTAATCTCAGGGTTCTGCAGTTAACCTCAAAGTCACAGCTGCGCTTTAAATCTATTATTAGTCTGAAATGACAGATGGTCAGATATTACCACAGAGACCAACTGTGTGTGTAAACTTAGCTCACCACAAAACTACTGTTCCAACCACTTGAGAAACACTTAAAGACAAGGCTTAAAGACCTAAATTATATAAATTATCTCCTGATTGTCAAACAATATCTGTCTAATCTATCCTTGAGGTGTAGTTGCCCAGGGGCCCCACACTATTATAATGATGGGTCGGGAAACAAAGGATCCCTGTTCAGCGTTTTTTTATTAACAGAGAAAAAATAAACAGGCAGGGGTCGATAAAACAGCAAACAACAAAGGTAATCCAAACGGTGATAACTAAGTCCAGGTGACAGGTCGGGGCAGGCAGCAAATAACAAAGAGTAATCCAATAGACAATGCAGCGGCCGAATAGCAGGCGAAAACAATGC
The DNA here is from genome assembly GCA_036877545.1 of Yasuhikotakia modesta. Taxonomy (NCBI): domain Eukaryota; kingdom Metazoa; phylum Chordata; class Actinopteri; order Cypriniformes; family Botiidae; genus Yasuhikotakia; species Yasuhikotakia modesta. The sequence goes on along the minus strand of JBAJNP010004298.1, from coordinate 24,610 downwards.
AGCGTTCGAAAACAATCGGGAAACCGTCCAAGAGATACACAGAAGTAAAACGCATGGAAAATACTCACTTAGCCAGGGCAAGATGAGACTTTGCCTCGAGTAATGGGACTGGTATAAATAGAGTCCTTGATGAGGGTAATGGCTGCCACCTGTGGTGGTCGAGGTCCAGGTGAGGGATCATGGGAATCATAGTTCATAACAACTATGTTATTCCGGTCCTGACTAAAGCAGTATGTACTTCCAAGACTATGGGACATGTAGCCAGTTTACATAATCATATTATTCTATCATATTAGGCAAGATATGCTAATCCAGTTAACATGGAGATGGCACATAGAAAAATAACAACTTATGGGACATGAATATAAGATATTTGGAATAATACCATAAAATACACACCATACACTAAAAATACATGCACACACAAAAACCCCCACACATTTTACATAGAATGGACAACATGAAATATAATTACAGCTCAATCTCCCAGCAAGCCAACAGCTGACAGTGGCAAGGAACCAAAAGTATTTTAACTTAACCACTCAGCTTCTTATTTACTAATCATAGTCATGGTTACAGACTGCAACTTTAACATGCCAGAGGAGAACTGGCCTTCCCCGCCTATCCTGGTTTCTCACAAGGTTTTTTTTTCCCTTATTTACTATTTACTGTAGTATTGGTTCCTTGCCACTGTCGCCCTGTTGGCTTGGAGTCTGACACTAGATTAGACACCCCACTCAGGATACACTGTATCAGTGCAACATAGTTTTTCTATACATTTGCAACTACATCCCATATAACTTTCTGTATATATGTAAATGTATTATGCCTGTTTTGTGTGTTCTTTATTTCTAGATCTGTGTTATTAACAGAATAACATTGTTTCCTGATTATTACACATTCTTATCTGAAGTGAAGTGACATGTGGCCAAGTATGGTGACCCATAGAATTTGTGTTCTGCATTTTACCCATCCAAGTGCACACACACACAGTAGTGAACACACAACCGGAGCTCTGGGCAGCCATTTTTGCTCTGGCTCTCGGGGAGCAGTTGGGGGTTGGTGCCTTGCTCAAGGGTCTCACCTCAGTTGTGGTATTGACAGTGGAGGAGGGCGCTTTTCATTCACTCCCCCCACCTATAATCCCTGCCGGACCTGAGACTCGAACCCATAACTTGAAGTCCACCTGAAGTCCAACTCTCTGACGATTAGTCCACGACTGCCCTTTTGACTTGTGCCGCTTTTTTGTTGATTGCCGTCTGCCATGATTTTTCTGCCTGGACTGTGTTTACATTTCTGGTTACCTATAGCCCAAATGACAAACATAACAGGAAATTAAATTTTACAGAGAAAGATAAAATTAAACCTCAGCTGGCATTCCCCTCACTGCGCCAACACTGTTGACCACAGCTGGAAATTTTCCACATTACTGTCTTCTGTGTCCCTTTGGTCACAGCCTTTGAGCCCCCAAAAAGAACAAGCTGATCTTGAACTTCATTTGTTAGTGTCTCGATTTCAAACTGCGAGAAATAATTTTCTTCACTGCTGTTTTCTATGTCTAGATGGCTGGGGCTAATCGCTACATGAATCACACATGATTTTGATTGTAAGATAATTTGTGTGTAATGATTAACACTCATCTCCATGTTCGTTTAATAATATAGGAATGTGAAATCGCTATAGGAGGAAAAGGAAGAAGCGATGAATCATGGGGTTAGACAATAAACATCACCGATTCATAATTGTAATTTTACCTAGAGTAAAGCATTTTCTTACAACATTCCAAACAAGTACAACATTATTTACTGTCTAGCTACACCCTAGCAGCCATGTAATGAATAAGCATTAGAACACTGCAGAAACATGTGGGTGGACTGTTTTTTTTACTTGGCTTGTCAGTGGGCTAGCTAGCTTAAAACATCCTGAATGTGCTATAATTTAGAAATCTTCATGTTAAATAATGCTAACATTTTGCTCAATTGTGCCGCAAGTCTACAAAAACAAAGCGAGACAGTGGTAACATAAAACAAACAATTTAATTCAGAAACTTGAATTATCAAGGGCAAGGCAGGCAAAACATGAAAATATGGAACATGCAGCAGTACAAAACATCACAGTCAAATACCGACAAATGACCATGTGAATGGCTATAAATACAAAATTTCAAAAATCATACATAAGACACAGGTGAGAACAATTAAAAAGAATACAAACACAAAGCTGGGGTGAACAACATTATGGAATGTACCAACAGACAGTCCAAACAGGGGTGTTACACATAAAGGCCAACATTTGTGCTTAAACTTTTCTATCTAGTTATTACATTGTGGGTTTATGTCAAGTGTTATGTCTATTTGTTCAAGTTTATTCAAGATTTTCAGCAGCTGAAACAAAATATGAAAAAAGACTATATATAATATTTCAAACCTTTTCTATGTCATTAAATCTATTTATAGACCGATCTCACAATTTTGTACTGTTGCAACGCAGATATATAGAAAAAAATTAGAGGTTGAGTCATAATTAAAGTATATTGTATTCTGAATAACATTTTAAAGATGAACAAAAGTTCAATATTTACATTACTGTTGTATATAACAGTGTTGAAAATGATAGACCAGTGTCAAATAAATGGTAAACGAATTATTTTATCAATCAAACAGAAATACTATAAATGGTAAAAGACGTACCACCAACTTCAACATGGATCTTAAAAAAGGTCTGGATTTGCTGAGCAAGCATTCAGGCTAAGCACTATGTAAGGAAACTTGCCATGAATTTGCTATTTGCAGGTTACCATTAAATAGCAATGCAATCACACCCACCATGGTTACAAAATATTACATCAAATAACAATACTTTAGTCATGTATTCCAATACAATAACAGGGTAAATTACTTAAATATACAACATAACTACCTAAACCTCCACACTGCCCCTTTACCTCACAGCATGATCTGACAGACAGCCAACTGTAGAGACAACTGCAAGATTATTTTTAGAAAGACCACCTCATATGTGCCAACCCATCCCCTCCTCTTTCCCGTCAAAAGTTGCAGGCATACCAACTTACTTTTCTCATTTCATTACAATTTCTGTGGAAGAATGATTTTTTTTAATCAACTGCCCATAACTTCCCACAAAATAAAACTGACAAGGTGCTAGAAAGAAATGGTCTTCCTTTTTTTGATATGCTGGATTATGTGCACATCTATGTGGTTATTTATCTCATCCTAGATTCTCTAAAGCTAATATTTTCACTGACATGCACTTTCATTTGAATCAGTCTTCAGGGCCCAAACAGGGGAGTTGCTGTCACAATTTTACATTTTTGGGTTGTCAGTTTAATTTAGTCTTGAATTGGGTACTCTGTGATTAAGACTTCTGTTGCTATATTTTAAGCAGGATATCATAAGATACTTATTAACATTTATTAAAATCTGACCATAGATTTCTGTCATCTTTGTATGGGTGAAGATGCCAGAGGAGGTTTGTCTAAATTCTTGTGAAATTAACACTGAAAATAACATTTGATACTGACAATTCAAAGGCAAATAAATCAAACACTGATAGAAACATAAACACACAAAAATGTGTATATAATACTAGGTAGGTGCGGTTTCTGAAGAAAATGTAAAAGGTGCTTGGTGTGGCACAGCTTAGGCCAGGATATTTCAAAAACATTATCAGTTAACATTTTTAGAAAAATATATATAAACAAACACAACTTGAAAGGGCACACAAAAATAAACAAACAACAAAATAAAAAAGGGGAAAAACATAGACAGACATCATACTAAAGACATGAGTGTCATTAATTGATAAGCAAAGTTTCATCCATGCATTTACTGTGGATAAACTGAACTGTGGTTTCCTGTGGCAACGTTAAATAAAGATCTAATTCAGTAACATTTTAAACAAGTGTCAGTTTTATTGGCAGCAATAAAGCATGCAAATACCAGACGTTTTTTTCCATAAAGAAAGTTTTAGTGAGGGTGCAGTGCGTGTGCAGTGCAGTGTGGACTTAAACCTAGCTTCTATTGATCACCATGCAACCTGTGATTCTTGATCCATCAAGATATGTATGGATCAGATCTGGAAGGCAAGAATATAAAGTTTTAAATCAGGAAGAGCTAGTCCAATCACTTTTTTAGGTAGCTGCAGAAAGGTGGATCCTAGCCTGTTTCCTGATCCCAGCCCAGACTGACTTACTAAATGAGGTAAAAGGTTTATTTTAAGAATGGTAACTTTAGCTTGCAGGAACTCCATCTTTAAAGAAAGGCAGTTATTTTTGGCATGAGCTCAAAGTAGTATGTATCTTATAGGATGGTTGACAGGGAGGAATGCCATTTGCACTACAAGAGAATATGTAAGTTAAGCGCACTGAAACTTAGACCTAAGCATTAAAGTGAAATCAGTGGGAAATAGTTGATTACTATGAAAATTAAATTAAGTATGGTACACTGTGCACTATATTATGCTGCTTGCTTGTTGCTACTCTGTGCAATACTATAATAATTTTATTTATGTTTAAATATTCATTTTCAATGAAATTACATAAAGAATTAAGAACAGAACTTTTGTTGTGTTTATATTTGAATGTATGTTTGATAAAGTTCAACATGATCCAGCTGTTAAATGCTTCTATATGCAACATGACTTGTTCTACCTCACCTTTTTACCTCTTTTTACTATTTGTTAAATATTGTTTTAAGTTCAATAAATGTTTCTTGTTTTAAATTAAGACATTCCCTCACTTACCTTAAATTATAAGGTTTTATCTATGTTTTGAGATATTTAGGTTTATAGCTTTTAATTGCATTGTAAATGCCACAACTGAACTTTTTTGTTTTTCAAACACCCAAAATGCTTTTTTTTAAAAAAACAACCTTACACAATTGTAATGGTGTCAAAAAGCTATATTAGAGTAAGAATGTCAAAAACAACCTTATAATTCGAAGGTGGAAATTTGTTATCATTGTGTTATTTTTATAATGTAAACTAGAATTTGCTCCAAATATACACTTAAGAAAATCAACAGCCTGTATCAGTCATTAGCTAAGGCTGATTGAAAACAATTGGGTATGAGCATTGAAAATGCATATCAGTCTATCCCTAGTTTTAATGAATCTATTATTTTTTGTTGGATGTAATTCTTCTGTTGCTGTTTACAAAAGGGCAACAATGACTCCAACCCCCAAGTCTCTACGGGATGTGGAGCTATCGCGTCACAGAATTCGGCCCAATGTTAAGTTTATAATTTTTTATATAATTTTTCATATGCCCTAAAAACATGGTGCACCCAATTGCTTGGGAAGTTGCGTACTGAAGTTTTGTCCAGAAAAAAAGAGAGTAGTAGGAGAGAGACCTATTATATATATATATAATCTTGCATATAGAATCTTGCATAGTACCTTAAATCAATTTCTTTGATGAATGTTTTTGAAAAATATAACAGAGCGGCACATTCTCCAGCAATATCTGTGCAATCAGCTTCTCCACTTGTACAGGAAAGGAGGAGTTTACAACCTCTCTAGCGTGACCTTTGGAGTAGCATGTCTCTCTCCTACACACCAGCTTAAGGGTGCAAGTCCGTCTGTCCCTCTTCTGCGCTAATTTTTGTTGTAACATCGGTAAGTTTATCTTGTTAATAATCTTGTTTTAATCATGTGTTTTTTAAAGTCACTGGATCGCTATAGTAGGTTTCTTGAGGTTGCTATGTTATTTTAATGTTACTTTATAGATTTTGTCAGATCAGTAGCTGCTTTAAATCATTAGATCATACAAGGTTTCCTAAAGAAATAATATGTTTGTGTTTGTGTGTATACATAATAATAATTAATAATGTGCTTTATTAATGTGCATAGTGTAAAACCCATTTGGTTTTAATTGAAACCATTAAACTTTTTTTTAAAAGGCACAGCTTTTGATTTCAACTGGTCAGTTTGTAATATTTATATAATTTGTAAATAATGTCTTTTTACATTATAGACATTTTCATTACTTAAATAATAACTTTTTTCATATTCTTATAGCTTATAAGCATTTAATTAAAGCCTGTGTTGTGAATCAAACATGGCACAATAACAGCTCTCACAAAGCCCTTCAGGAGTGAAACTATAAATTATTTGAATATTACAAAATTATAATTACCAATACCAATGAAGTTAAAGCAAGGTTTAAAAGAAAGACTCTATAAATGGAACCTAAGAGCGGTGCAGTACATCAGCAGTGTTTCTATTCTTGACCAGAGTTGTGATAAATTGTGACAGATGCAGGGAGAGGAATACTGGAGTGATATGCTCTGATAATAGACACTCAAATTATTTTTTGTGAACTCTTAGTATACTGTCAGAAGCACTTTTAGTATAAATATTTATACTTTATAACTGACAGTTAACTTGGTCAGTTAACTGTTTTGGCTTCTGAGTGTCTCTATTAGTTGAGGAGCATGGCACATGGTTTTAAAATATGAGCCTCATCAGTGTCATTGTAGTGTAGTCAACATGGCTGACCAAACATTACTTGTTGTTCTTAGCTGGAAATTGCTTGATTTTAAATATTCAGGATATGAAGGAGACAAATGTAAAAGTTTTGTAGTCTATCTTTGTAAAATCTGTATCTGTCTTTCACCATCACCATTTACTATTTTTTAACAATGCTTAACTCATGTAATTTTGGGAATTGTGGCTAAAGATTTAAATTTTTTTAATTTAATTTAAAATAAATTAAACTAGGTTGTATTATAGCATTTTACACTTGCAAGTAATTTACCATATATGTTTTTACATTATCATGCATGCAACATTTTTAATGACCTATTTTGTTTTTTTTCTTTATTTGATCCAATTATATCCATTAAAAAAATAAAAACTAAATTTGCAATTTTCTAACATTATAGCAAATGGCTATGGCCACATAAATTCTGTGTCTGCAAAAACGTGATCAGATGTAAATTCCCACAGGAAATACATGGAATCACATGTAAAACATGTGATATGTTTTTCCACATGTGATTATGTGTTTTTGCACATCTGAAGTTTGGGTTTTTTAAAAGGGATTTGGTAATATTACATTGTATTTTATGTTGTAAAGTAAACACTGTCTGCTAGCTGCATGTTTAGAAATTCTTATATTGTCATATTTCCTTCCAAGGTCTTGGCTGTGACCCTTTACTACAGTCATGGCGCCCAAAAAGAGCAAGGCCACTAAGAAAAATAAAGCTGACATTAATGAGATGACCATCATGGTAGAGGACAGTCCCACCATCAAAATCAATGGGCTAAACACTCTCCTGGAAGGTGGAAATGGCTTTAGTTGCATCTCAACAGAGGTCACTGACCCTGTCTATGCACCAAACCTCCTGGAGGGTCTTGGCCACATGAGGCAGGACAGCTTCCTCTGTGATCTGACTGTAGCAACTAAGTCCAAATCCTTTGATGTTCATAAGGTTGTGTTGTGTTCCTGTAGTGAATACATCCAAAACATGCTCAGAAAAGATCCGTCTCTGAAGAAAATTGACCTCAATGATCTATCTCCAGTTGGTTTGGCTACTGTCATCACATATGCCTATTCTGGAAAACTTACATTGTCTTTGTACACTATCGGCAGCACAATTTCAGCAGCCATGATGTTGCAGATCCACACTTTGGTGAAGATGTGCAGTGATTTCTTGATGCGAGAGATAAGTGTAGAAAACTGTATGTATGTTGTCAACATTGCTGACACATACAATCTGAAGGAGACAAAGGAAGCTGCTCAGAAATTCATGCGGGAGAATTTTATTGAGTTCTCAGAGATGGAGCAGTTCCTGAAGCTCACCTATGAGCAGATTAGTGAATTCCTCATGGATGACTCACTTCAGTTGCCTTCAGAGCTCATGGCTTTCCAGATTGCTGTTAAGTGGTTGGACTTTGATGAAAAGCGACTGAAGTATGCCCCCGACCTGCTGTCTAACATTCGCTTTGGAACCATCACACCTCAGGACCTTGTTAATCATGTGCAGAACGTTCCCAGGATGATGCAAGATCCAGAGTGCCATCGTCTTTTGGTTGATGCTATGAATTACCATCTGCTGCCATTTCAACAGAACATCCTGCAGTCGAGAAGAACCAAGGTCCGTGGTGGCCTCCGAGTGCTGCTCACAGTGGGTGGACGACCTGCCCTAACAGAAAAATCCCTCAGCAAGGACATTCTCTACAGAGATGAGGACAACATCTGGAATAAGCTAACTGAGATGCCTGCAAAGAGCTTTAACCAGTGTGTGGCTGCTTTGGATGGCTTCCTCTATGTGGCTGGTGGTGAGGACCAGAATGATGCTAGAAACCAAGCGAAACATGCTGTGAGCAACTTCTGCAGGTAGGATTCTTTTCATTCTTCTTTAAGATTCTATTGGCATTTAAGTCTACATAGCAATGGATTATTTATGTTTTGTATTTGATTAGATATGACCCCCGATTCAACACCTGGATCCATCTGGCTAACATGATTCAAAAGCGCACTCATTTCAGTCTTAACACCTTCAATGGTCTCCTGTTCGCTGTGGGTGGACGAAATTCTGAAGGCTGCCAGGCGTCTGTTGAGTGCTATGTTCCATCTTCTAACCAGTGGCAGATGAAAGCTGCAATGGAAGTACCTAGATGTTGCCATGCTAGCACAGTTATTGATGGCAAGATCTTGGTAACTGGTGGTTATATTAACAATGCCTACTCACGTGCTGTTTGTTCTTATGATCCATCCACTGACAGCTGGCAAGACAAGAACAGTTTAAGCACCCCAAGAGGATGGCATTGTTCAGTGACTGTTGGGGATCGTGCCTACATTCTCGGCGGCAGCCAACTGGGTGGACGTGGTGAGAGGGTAGATGTCTTGCCAGCAGAATGTTACAACCCTCACTCTGGCCAGTGGAGCTACATTTCCCCCTTGCTTACAGGGGTAAGCACAGCGGGTGCTGCAACCTTGAATAACAAGATTTACCTTCTAGGTGGCTGGAACGAGATTGAGAAGAAGTATAAAAAATGCATTCAGGTATACAATCCCAATCTTAATGAATGGATTGAGGATGATGAATTGCCAGAGGCTACAGTTGGTATTTCATGTTGTGTTATCACAGTTTCCACACGCAAAACACGAGAGTCAAGGGCCAGCTCTGTGTCATCAGCACCAGTTAGTATATAGTATATACAGTTGCCAACTGTATGAGTAAAATTTTTATGTTAACATTTGTTAAAAGATTCTTTTTTTTCTCAAAGAAGGCAAGATTACGTGTCAGTATAATTTCGCTCATCTTATAATGATTAACCACAATTTAAACTGTGTGCAAGTTACAAGGAACAATTATATCATTATTTATACAAGCAACTATGTTAGAAATAGATCTGAAGTTTGTCCATTTTAAAAAAACATAAATATTAAAGATGGTTTACAGATGGAAAAAGTAAAAGAGAGATTTCTGTTTAAGTTACAATTGTTGCTGGTAAAATGAAGGAAACAAATGCAAACAAAAGATATCTGTGAAGTGATGAGCTTACAGTAAACATTTCTATGAATTTTTTTTTCTATGAAGTGGGGCCAATACATAAATGATGATAAAAAATCCCATAATATAAGTACTGATTAATTAGAATGTTACATCATTTGGTGCAAACTGAGTTTATTCTGCAGACTGTCCAAATATAATACTTTTTGTTATCAATTAATAAACTAACCTAAAACATGTTTGTAATTCATAACCACATTATTAACAATATTTCGTAGATTTGACATTTATAGTGCAATGCACACATGCACACTTCTAGTTCACACTGGCATTGTATAATAATAAAACAAAAAAAACTGCTTGGGAAAGGTATGCTTTACATTTTAACTGCTGTAACCCTGCTTAGCTGAAGTAGTTCTCCACACTAATCTTGGGGATTAAACTGAAGTAGTCTGTTTAAAAATGCCATGTAGTAGTTAAAAATACCAACACAGGATTGTTTTGGCCTTTGAGAAAACTACAACCAATCAGTTTACACTCTACAATACAAGATGTTTGTCTATGTTGTAAAGAACTTAATGGGAAAAAACTAAAAGGGATACAAAATGACATTGTGGCATGTTTTGCAAAGTGAATTACTGTGAGTAACAAGTTGAGCCTGAACTGTCTAGAGGACATGTACAAATGTTGTTTCCTAACAGTTCATGATTTTAAATGTTCTGGATGTGCAACATTGTATTCATACATTAAAACACTATTAAACTGGCACACACCACTGATTTATTGGATGTATGTTTAAAGAACATATATACATTGCTTTATGTAGCATTACATATGCATTGCAATATGTAGCCTTGCATATGCAATATGCATATGCATTGCAATATGTAGCATTGCATAGCTTATTTACAATAAAAGGCCTGAATTTGCAATAATACATGTTCAAAGTTCTGCATGTTTCTAAAGAACCTTTGTTAATTTCAAACGTAAGGTTCCAAAGGTTCCATTCCAAAATGTTTCATTTGCACACTGCAGAAATTGTTCAGGAATGGTTTGAGGAACATGACAAAGAGTTCAAGGTGTTGTGTTGGAGTGCAAATTCTTCAAATCCTAATTCATTTTATTATCTAGGGGATGTGCTGGATTAACAAATCCTGCTGCTATTCTATTCTGGTGGAACCGTTTACATTAGAGTTAATAAAGTAATGCTAAAACAATACCTGATAGAATGTTTATTACATTTATTACTATTCAGTCTGATGAAAGTGTTTTAGATGACCTGTCACAAATTGGGTTCCTGTGGCTCCCTCTACTGGTCATGAGCAAGAACCCTCACTGGAGTACTGAGGACTACATTACCCACGCACCTGGCCCACGCCCTCCACAGGTGGTGGACATTTTCCATTAGTGACTGTATTTAAGCCTCATTGACTCAGCACATCTTTGTGAAGTCTAGATTTGCCTGCAAACTATTCTGAGTGGTTTTCCACATTTGGATTATTGACCTGGATTGTTTATCACCTCTCGATTGTTCTCTGGCTGCCTGGGTTACTGGTTATCCCTCTTTGGGATAACCAGACTTCTATATGGTGTACTGATCATTCTACTTTTTCCTTGTTCACAGCACTTCTCTAATGGTTTAGAGAGGTGTTCCATCAATCTGCTGAAGGCCATGATGCTGGAGAGAAACTGCTAAAGCTTCATCAGGGAGAAAGCCTTCGGCTGAGTATGCTCTTCACTTTCATACCCTCGCCGCTCAATCTGGTTGGAACGATGAGCCACTCAAGCTGCTGTACCAGAAGGGTCTATTGACTGAAGTCCAGGATGAATTAACTTGTCAAGATGAGGGAAAGAGCCTGGAACAGTATATCAACCTATCCATCCGGCTGTATAAAGTAAGATCAAGTCAGCTGTACCTGCAGACTTCGAGTCTGAACCCATGCAAGTTTCTCGCACCCATCTGAGTCCCACTGAGAGAGAATGATGTCTAAGAAACCACCTGTGCATCTACTGTGGGCTCCCTGGTCATATTAAAGTCAACTGCCGTTCACTGGCTCCATGTACTTAGAAGAAGGACTTGGAGAGTGTCAATATGCCACAACACAAAAGTCTAGAGGTACTAGTGACTGTCATTGTTAAGGATATTAAAATTGTTACTGAGGCTCTGAGCGATTCAGGGGCAGCAGGCAACTTTATTGATGAATCTTTTGCCAAAAAGTATAACTTACCTCTGGTTTTGGTTCCATCTCCTGTGGGCGTAGAAGCGTTGGAGGGAAGGCCCATATGGCTTTCAGCAAGGTTAGACAACACAACTCCCTCCTCATTGTCCTGGCGACTGTGCCATCAGCCTGCTACCCGGAGCCGTCATACCCAAGGGTCGAAACTTTCCTCTGAATCGGAAGCCATGAATCACTACATCAAAGAGGAACTGGCCAAAGGGTTCATCAGACCCTCTACGTCACCCGCAACAGCTATTTTTTTCTTTGTAAAGAAGGAAGTAGGGTTATATCATGCATTGACTATCGGGGCCTGAATGAAGTTACAGTCAAGTATCGCTATCCCCTTCCTTTGATTCCTGCAGATTTAGAGCAATTCAGATCCACCAAGTATTTCACTAAATTAGACCTGAGAAATGACTAATCTCATCCGCACTCGGGGCAAACACAGGGGGGCAAATGGAGGACAGCGTTTCCACAACCAATGGCCACTATGAATATCTGGTAATGCCAATATCTAACATCTTATATAACAGTTATCTAACAGCCCCTCATGTTTCCAAGCATTTGTTAATGATGTGACATGCTCAACTAAAAGGTAATTGTTTACGTTGACAACATCCTGAAATATAATAACACTCTTTTTGATCATGTCCAACATGTGAGGGCAGTGCTGCAATGACTCGAGAAATGTGAGTTTCACCAGACCCATGCCTCCTTCCTGGGGTATGTCATTTCCCAAGATGGGGTCGCTAAGGAGGAGTCTAAGGTCAGCGCAGTGGTTAAATGGGCTTTACCTAATACATTTAAAGGACAGCAGAGGTTCCTTGGTTTTGCTAATTTCTACAGGTAATTATCAAAAGCTTTAGTTCAGTGGTGGCACTTCTGATGAGTATGCTCATGAAGGGGACCAATTGTTTATCCTGGTCCTCCGCAGCCCTGCAGGTTTTGAAGATCTTAAACTGACGTAGGTGAACACAGCACCCATCTTGCACAACAAGACCCCGAGAAAGAATTTGTTGTGGAAGTCGATGCCTCAAGCACAGGTATTGGTGCAGTACTGTCACAGAGACATGGAGATCACTTACAGTCTGCTAAGCACCTCAATTACTGCCAGGCACGCTGTAGCGTGGCCACATAAAATGGGTATATTTATACTGCTGATAATAACTCTTGGGTAAATTGATTCAATGTATATCAGTGTGTAATCATGGCGAAGTGGGGGTTTCCCTGTTTGCCTTGCGTATGTTCTCGCAGTACTTCCGCTGTGTGGAGATTCCCATGGAGATTCCCTGACGTCAGCGAAGTCACCTGACGCTCTGTGCCGGTAAAAAGGGACAGGTACCGGCGTTCGCGAGAGGAAAAAAACTATTGGATTTGTTTGGTTCATGGGACATATAACGTTTTCTATTACCGTTGTCATTGTCTGTGACTGTAAACCGCCTAAAAACATTTCCATGCTGGATTATTTGCTTTTGGATTATTTAGACTGGGCCAGTCACAGGACAACTATAGCAGTCGCATGCACGCTGGACTTAACTTTTCCCGGTGAGGCCGATCCGGTACACCCACAACACACACAAAACACAGGACACTAAATTGAGTATAAAAATAGGTATTTATTGTATATCTTTGTGTATCATCTTGTTGTTTTTTGTTTGTTTGTATTATATGTAATACACTTCTGGGGGAAATGCTTTGGTATTGGTGGCATTTATTGAATATTTAATATTTCAGACAACACTGCTAGAGAGGTAAAGAATTGTTATATTTGTGTCACCCGGCATATTTCTGCTGAGTGTTACAATACTGGGCTGTCTTCTTCACGAGATTCAACTTTACAGTTACCTACCACCCAGGCTCACTGAACTCCAAGACAGACGCCCTTTCCTGCCTACATGAGGCTGACCGTCCTGGTGACCGTAATACCTAATAATATTAATGTCTCTCCCACAATGGGATATTCTTACTGAGATCCAAGAAGCCACTAAGAATGAATCCTCCAGAATGTCCTGACAACTTGGTATGAATCCTCCCGAATGTCCTGACAACTTGTTATACATTCCCAAAGCTCTTTGCTCCAGGATCCTCTTAGACATTCATGGTATCCTCAGCTCGGGGCATCCAGGTATAACAGCTACATATCAGCTACTCATCAACAAATTCTGGTCAAATATGCAGGCTGAAACAATATAATTTGTCAAGAACTGCTCAATATATAACACTACCATGTCTTCTCACCAGCTTCCAGCAGGCCTTTTGCAACCTCTACCTATACCCAACCAACCCTGGTGCCACATTGCTATAGACTTTGTCACAGATCTCCCAGAGTCACAGGGAATACCACTATCCTCATGGTCACTGACCCTTTTCTCCAAGGGCTGCTGTCTAATTCCCCTACTCAAGTTACCTACTGCCATGGAAACAGCTAAGACTCTTTGCAATGTTGTCTTTAGATATTTTGGTCTTCCTGAGGACGTTGTTTCGGACAAGGGTCCCCAGTTTACGTAGAGGGTGTGGGCTCTATTCTGTAAACTTCTTAACATCAATATGAGTTTATCCTCAGATTACAACCCTCAATCCAATGGCTAGGTCTAACATCTAAACCAGGAGATGACCCAATAACACGTGGATGCAACAAAGTGAAGATACCTGGAACGCAGCCCATGTACATCTGCAGAGAGCCGTTCAAAGAACTACACTCCAAGCAAATCATAAATGATCTCAGAATACTCCATACGCCAGTGGGTATGGCTCTCTACAAGAGACTTGCACCTCCGACTGCAATAACTGAATCCCAGGTATATGGGTCCTTTCATAATAATTAAACGAATCACCCCTGTGTCATTAAATGTCTCAGTTTACCACTCAACTATCGTATCTCAAACACATTCCATGTCTCTCTGCTCAAGCCCGCTGGTTGATCCCTTAGAGTGGAAAACCTAGAGAGGCCCGAGAACACAGACCTCGTGGGAGACCCCGGTGGCAAAAAGGCCCTTACTTCAGGAGCCGTTCGCGGGGGTTGGGCCTTACTACCTAAGTGTGTACCTAAATGAATCAGAAGACACAAGAGTTTTTGGTATCAATGGAAAGAGGAAACCATAAGCTTTAAAATGATATCAGTCAAAAACACATGGTTTGAATTATGGTTGTCTACCCTCTTTTCAGAACTGACAACCTGAGAAAATCTTGTTTTTGGCCAATTTTTTATCAACAAAAAAAATTTCTTTCAAAATCCATACCATTTAAATGTATAAACTATAAAATGTATATAGCTTAATTTGACCAAATACATTTTTATACATATACACGATATTAAACCAGGCTGAAGTGTATTTAAGAATAAATATTTTAAAATACGGCATGTAATTCTGATAACATTAATACTATCAGAAGCAGTATGAAACAGTAAGAGGATATTGCTCAAATTTGATAAATGCATTTGGTTTTAAATGACTCTGTGGTTAACTCTAATCTGACTCCAATTAAAAACAAATTTAAGGTGATTGTTCTAAATTATTTGTTGATCATAATTTAGAGTTTGATTATTCAGAGATTCTCATTAGTTATTCATTCATTGGGGACCCGTCGTCGCACAGAGTCTCACGCTTTTACTTTTAGACACGGATCTCATGAGCACAAAACTGTCAGTCTGATCTTAGTCTGAGGTTGCCGGGTAAATTAATATTATTAAAAACTGGCCACCCCATGGTTGCTCTTGTTTTAATAATAGTGCTCTTAATCACGATCATGCAACATGCTAGACAGAAATCAGGGGATCTTGGGTGATGTGCTCCCTGCTCCATACAAACCACAAGTCCCCAGTATGATCTTATCCTGACACAGAATTTGCGGTAACACACGGACTCCTTCTAATCTACTGGAAATTACAATTTCTTAAGAACTTCAAATAAATAAAAAAATTTATTTCGCCAGGCAAGTAAAAACACTAATTTATAGAAAATTAAAGACAAATAAGAATTCAAATTCAAAATAAAAACATAATCAACAGACATAACAAAACACACAGAGTCCAAATCATACCTGGCAAATGAGACACACAGCAGTTGTACGGGAAGTTCTGGCTACAGAATATTTCCCTGGGCCTTTTGGCAATCTACCCTAAATACTCAGATTGAACAAAGAACCATAAGGTTGGTTTAGTTTGACTGAGCAGTCTCTAGTGACCTGAGAACCCCCTCCTGTGAAAGGGGAACACCCATTAAAGCATATTTCTTAATTTTGTAAACTCTATCATACTTTATTCTATGATTAGAGAAATTAGACCTTTTTACCCATCGCACCAGTTCTTGCACGAAAACTCAAACGCTTCACAATTTAACATTGCAAAGGCCTTAAGATGAGAATGACACCACCACAAAGTTGATCGGATAAAAACTCTAGGAATGAATTAAAGTTTTCTATAGACCTACCAAAAGTGGTACATGTACGTTAACCGTAGTGCCCTGGGCAAGTTTAGGTGGCGCTATGGAGCTATTTTGCCCCGCCTAATTTCAAAACCTCTAATGGACGCCGAGTTCCGATGGGGCTGGTGCGTTTGCAAAATCGTTAATACCCTCAAAAGTTCATGTTTCGTGCATGTTAATACCCTCAAAAGTGCGACCAAAGTCGGAGAGGAAGAATAATAATAACTGAAGCTGCAAGCAGCGATAAGCGGGACCTCGCACCGGTGCCACCGCCACCCAGTGCCACCGCCACCCAACACTGCCAGCACTACCCAGTGCCACCACCATTTGTTGGCTTTAATAAAAGTGATTTGTGGGCAAAAGCATAGTTTAATCATAGTGTAAAATATGCCACTTCCTGTGTAAAACACACCACTTCCTGTTGACTGCAGGTGGTGCTATAACAGTAACTGACTTTTACACTGTAGATGTGTTTAGGCCATGATTCTTATCAAATGTGTGAAGGATGGGGCCGATCAGAGCATTATAGGCCTTAAAAACAACACCTTTTTTTCATGGCGAAACGCAAAAATTTGGCCTCCTGCCACGGTCAGGTTCTTCCACGAAAACTCAAACGCTTCGCAATTTAACATCGCAAAGGGCTTAAGATGAGAATGACACAACCACAAAGTTGATCGGATAAAATCTCTAGGAGAAGTTTGTTAAAGTACAACACGTGGAATTTGTCAAAAATAATAAAAATTCAGATTTAATAAAAAATAAATAATCGCCTGTTGGGATTAGAGGTTCGCTCCAAGAGACTTTTTTAATGAATTAAAGTGTTCTATGAGCCTACCAAATTTGGTACATGTACGTTAACCGTAGTGCCCTGGGCAGGTTTAAGTGCCGCTATCGAGCCATTTTGCCCCGCCTAATTTCAAAACCCCTTACAGACACCGAGTTCCAATGGGGCTGATGCGTGTGCAAAATCTGGTGAGTTTTCATGCATGTTAATACCCTCAAATGTGTGATCAAAGCCGGAGAGGAAGAATAATAATAATAATAAACAACACAGAAACAATAGGGACTTCGCACATAGATCCCTGTGCCATTGACCCCCCCATAACAGTGTTTATTATGCATGCATTAGTTACTAAAATGACAGCAGCTTAAAATTTCTGCTCCTGTCTCTGCTGTCAGTATGAATCAAAAAGAAAAAAAATAACTTGCTACTCTTGATTGAATAATCTTTGTAGCTTTAATAAGAATTTTATACATTGCTGCAGGTGCACAAGGTTGTTTTTTAAATAAAAAGTTTGAGGTGCACTTTGAATGTATTTATTATTAAAATTAAATTGAAATGTTTACATTTCATCCCCTTACCCAAACTTCCTTTAGTGCGAGAGATGTGGTCGACCACCCTCCCTCGGTTGGGTTCACCTCAACAAACTCCTTCTGTCATGACTCGCTCATGACAGTGTCATGTTTTGTTTTGTTTCCCCCCTGTAGAGGTCATTGTTGTCTGTTTTTGGTTATGTTCTATCCTTTTGTTTATTGTTTTATTGTTTTTGTGTTTTTAAACACATTCCTTATGTTGGTGCCCCTTTTTGGTATGTTTTGTTTTGCCAAAATATTGATGTGGGCGGAGTCACTTTTACTAAAATGGCTGTCACGTGAGAACGAAATGAGATATCTTTACCACGCTCGGTACAATTACATTTACATTTATTCATTTGGCAGATGCTTTTCATCCAAAGTGACTTACAGTGAATTCAAGGTACAGATATATTTTTTATTTTATCAGGACTTGCCTTCCCCTGGGATCGAACCGGCAACCTTTGCGGTGTTAACACAATGCTCCACCAGTTAAGCTAACAGTAAGGCTACACTTATGAATCGGCTCATTCTTTGGTCACCATAAACAAATTGCAACGATTGGACTCTAGGTGGCGCTATCACTTGAAAAAAATTAAAACCAGTTGTTTCTACATGACTGTTTGAAATCTGGCAGGCAGTGTCTTGGTTCAAGGGGGCACATTGGCATGTCTTAAAAAACATGGCCACCATTGGCCAATGAATTTTGAGCACCTATTTGACAAGGTTAACGGACTCTGATCAGAACGAAACTTGGTGGACATGTTTGACTGACAGTCCTAGCGATCTGTAAGAATTTTGAAAGAAATCTGCCACTAGTTGGCACTATCGAGCATTACTCCTTTGTAATCATGTGGTGTTTCAAACACCTACAAAATTTGCATATAGTTGGGTAGATGTCCTCATGCTTAACAACTTTGCCTCAAGAACCATTGCTTTCAATCAAATCGTTCATGAAATATTCCTGATTATGTGAAAAACCTACTTTTGCGAACTAGTCCTAGGTTTTTCGCCTGATCGGAACCAAATCAGTGCAGTACAATTCTCTGGACACCCAAGAATCAATAATTATCAAAAAAAGTTTAACTTTACTATTTCGAAAGCCATAACAGGTTAATTTTTAAAACAGGTGTGGCAAAATAATCTGAAAGCTAATAAATCCTAAACGAAAAGTGAGAACTGAACGAACTTCAGCCAGCAAATGCAGCATATGACTCTAAATAAGCATGCCAATTTTTATGGCGCTCGGACAATAGGTGGCGCAATCAACTGTCAAAAACCTTTAAAAACACATATTTCCTATAGTGAACTGCCTGTATTGGCAGCCGAAAGTATCATATCATTCTAAATATCATACCATATCATGTACTACATTTTCTGTCATATAAACATTTTTGCCATTTCATATTTTGGGCTTGAACCCCGGTAATTGCTGCTTGCAGCTATATTTATTATTATTTTGCTCTAAAACGAATCGTGCAGACCAAACCGTAGGCGCTAGAGACTTTAAACTTGGCCAGATGGTAGTCCTCAATTTGGGGAGAGTCTCACAAGAGATTAGCCCAATTGGCTAATAGGGGGTGCTACAGTGATCAAAAGTGCAAAATGGCTCATAACTTCTAGACCGTTTGTATGACTCAAGTGTCTTATATCATTGAAATGACGAACAAATGACGAACAAAACGTAATGGACAAAATTTCATTTCTGGTATGCATATTTTTTCCTCATTTTGAGTTTTATCAAAAGCCTACTTTTGCAAACTAGTCCTAGGTTTTTCACCTGGAACCAAACCAACAATTATCACAAAAAAGTTTACATTTTGATTCACGGTCACTAAGGGGTGCCAAATTATACAATGTGGGTGGAGCCACTTTTACTAAAATGCCTGTCAAGTGAGAACGAAATAAGATATTTGATGGTTACCTTATTTAAGCCTTTGTAATCAATACAAGGACGAAGTCCTCCATCCTTCTTTTTAACAAAAAAATCCCGAGAGTCAGGCATGGTGAGATCAAAATGCAGCATAGTTTATTGGTAGAAACAAGGTCAGGCAGACAGGGGTCCAAAACACAGATAACAGGGTACACATAGCAAAACCTAGAGAGAAGTCCAAAAACACAGGCAAAGGTCCAGAAGGCAGGCTGCGTACAATCATGAGCAATTCCAAAACAAGATCCAGAAACCAAAAGGGACAAATACCAGAAAAACGCTCAGAATTTATACAGATACATTTACATTTATGCATTTAGCAGACACTTTTATCCAAAGCAACGTACAATTGAAGGAACAATAGAAACAGTGCACCAACTGAAAAAGAACAACAACAATCTTATAAGCATGGTACCATTTTCCCTAGACTAGTATAGCGTAAGTAAACAAGTGCAGTTGTCCCACCCCACCCTTTTTGTTTTTTTAAAAGATAGAAATCAAGACCTTGCAAAGACTTAAAGACAGAACAGGGCTTATATTCAGTCATTTGTGATAAGGGCTGACACCTGGAAGGGGCGTGGTCCAGGAGCGGGGCATTACGGGAAATCAGAGAGAGCCACCAGAGAGAGCCAGGGAGCCCGAAATTATAACATTGGGTAGGTTAATGGACGTATGAACTGCTTAGCAGTCATCCTCCTGATTGTACTGCCGCATGGCTTCAGATTAAGGTTGTGAGAGAGGGACGATGTGATCCCTGGGAATAACAGCCCCTGAAAGCAGCTCAATAGCACAATCCCCTGGACAATGTGGAGGTGGTTTAGTGTCTTTGGCTTGATTGAATGCCAGAGAGAGAACACCATACTCCTCAGAAATGACAGTCACCGGAGTGATCTCCTTGGTAGACTTAGGTTCAGTGTGTTGGATTTCATGGGAAAACAATGGTTATGACAATGAGTAGACCACTGGATTATTTGCTGCTGGAACCATGATATAGAGGGATTGTGGAGATCCAGCAAAGGGTAACCTAAGATAATGGGGGCAGAGGGACTGTGTAGACTAGCAGATGGATGGTCTCTTCATGCAGAGCACCCACACGAAGGATCAGGTTAGTGGTGGCCTGTAAGACCTGTCAGGTGCCCAACGGTCTTCCATCTGCTGCTTCTACTTCCACAGGAGAGGGAACGAGAATCAAAGGTAAGTTATGTTCAGAAGAAAATTGTTCATCCACAAAATTTTCTGCGGCTCCAGAATCTACTAGGGCTAAGGCTTTGATGATTTGGTAATTAACTGATATGGTTACTGGTACTCAAAGACTGGTAGAAGTAATAGATTTCTCACTCACCAGGAGATTATTGTTGGTGGTTAGTGAGGTCTATGAACTGATATAGAGATCTTCCTTAATCTCTGCAGGCCAAGTCCATTTGAAGATTAGCATTCAATCCCTTACGGTAGATAAGCTTAAGTGGTTCATTGTTCCAACTAGATTAAGCTGCTAGGATACAAAATATGAGTGCATTCTCAGTGGCTGATCTTTTCCCTTGATGTAGCCTCAATAGTTGCTCACCTGCACCTCACCTGAAGTATTGGAACACTTCTCAGAACCATTGCATGAAGGCTGTGAAGAAGGGAAAGGTAGAGTCAGTATCAGTATTCCAAACATGACCTAAATGACCAGGGAGAGCAGAAAGTGGAGAGGGAGCTTGTGGAGCACTGCTGATACCGCCAGGTAAATGCAGGGATTGTAGGACCTTCACTAAATCTTCAGTGAGAGCGGTGAGGCAATTTAATTGCTGCTGCTGGGCCACCAGCTTGGTAGCCTGATTGTTGAGTTTTGTACTTAAAAAAACAGCTGCTGGATCAGTAGGCGGCGAAGTCTTCTGTAACAGACACTCAGAGGATGGTAGATCCATATGCAGCGCTTATTGTACAAACTCAAAGTATAACAGGTAATGGTCAACAACACAGCAAACAAGGGCAACACAGGTAATCCAGATCATAAACAGTTCCATGTAAGGGGTCAGGGCAGGTGGCAGACGAAATTTAAGGCTGAAGCAGTTCCACTAACACATTTTAGCTGTTTTAGTTCACATTTTAGTTCAAAGTTAACTCTAGCAACGCTTATCAAACCTTGCATTAACCACACTCACAGGGTACACAAGAGGCCCAGAACAGTGATTTGTAAAGCTCAAATTTGTTGTAGAGCTTTACTTTTTTTAAATGTGTAAACTACTGACACCAACTAATATGCCAATTTGTGTTATCTTGTCTTTTAACAGTAGTGGTGTCATTGTAAAAAGAAGCTTTGTAGGTGAAGACAAAGCATAAAAATCAGATCGAGAACAAGCAGCGCGATCAGACCGCAGCGTGATCAGATCGAGAACAAGAACTCTGTCTAATAATCGGAAAAACCCTCCAAATTCGTGAAAACTTTCTCTCTAATACCTCTAATAACTGTAAATATCATTCGGATAAGTTTACTCAAACTTCAACATAGCTTAAAACTTCATTATAAACGCACATATAAACAAGCACACAATATGACAAACATTTCAGATGTCTCTCTACCTTTGAGTGCAGGTGAGGATTCTGTGGAGCTGGACATGGTGCGGCTGGAACTCGAGAAACTGCAAAAGGTCATAAACGATCTTCTCGAGAAACAGGCCCTACTACGAGAGCGGAGGTCCATGCTGGAGAAATCCCATGTGGTAAGTCCCTGGCTTGAAGTCAGTGCTCTATTAACACCTATGCCATGTACACCTAGGCGCAGAGCCAACACTCAATTTTTATGCTTTGTCAACACTACACCACCTGCACCACCACCGGCTTCCAGGATCACTACCCGCAACTGTTTCGCCCCTCTCTGCGAATCGGAACATGCTGCTGTGATTATTGGAGATTCCATCGTCCGCCACGTTCACGCTACATCTGCCAAAGGTAAGGTGTGCACTCACTGTTTTCCTGGTGCACGTGTCCTTGATATTGCGGCAAAAGTACCAGCGATCCTAAAGGACAGCGGTGGCGTCGGTGCTGTCGTGCTGCACGCGGGAGTGAATGACATCAGGCTGAGGCAGTCAGAAATCCTTAAAAAAGATTTTATACGATTGGTTGAAACAGTGCGCAGTTCATCGCCTTCAACTAAGGTAATCATATCAGGTCCATCGAGGAGGGATTCAGGTCCATCGAGGCCCCATCGAGGAGGGAGCGAAAGGTTCAGCAGACTCTTCTCTTTAAATCGATGGTTAATTTCTTGGTGCAATGAACGTAATCTGCTGTTTATTAATAATTTTGATCTGTTTTGGGAGTTGACAATGACTTTTTAAAGGTTAAACAAATAATCAGCCAAAGATTTACATTGTTTGAATCAATGACACTTAATATTACTGTACCAGACAAAAATAATAAATCAACACCATCTTTTGCGTTAGTTATGGTGTATAGACCTCCAGGACCTCAAAACCCGTTTTTAAATGACTTTGCAGATTTTCTAACTAATCTACTGGTAAAAATTGATAAAGTTTTAATAGTCTGAGACTTCAATATTCATGTAGATGTCACTAACAATGCGTCAGGGATTGCATTTAATAACCTGCTAAATTCTTTCAGTCATGCAACATATTACTAGACCCACTCACTGTCTTAATCATACTTTAGACCTAGTTATTTCGCACGGGATGGACTCCATAGATATAGATATCGTGCCACAATGTGATGAGATCACAGACCACCATCTAATTTCATGGGCAATAAATCAAGCTGTTGTCAAACGAAATGCTCCGTGCTTTAGATGGACCAGAACCATAACCCCAGATACCAAAGTCAGATTTATAAATACTCTGCCAGATGTTTCCAACCTTTGTAATACACCCGTAAATGCTAACGAGCTAGATACTATAACAACCAAATTTAACTCCATCCTCATTAATACATTAGATGCGGTTGCACCACTTAAATAAAAAAAGACAAAACCAAAGTTGCGTGGTACAACAACAATACTCTCATTCTAAAGAAAGAAACTCGTAGCCTTGAGCGTAAATGGAGGAAAACCAATCTGGAGGTTTTTAGACTAGCCTGGATGGACAGTATGTCCTGCTACAAAAAGGCTCTAAAAATAGCAAGGGCTTTATATATTAGTGCTCAAATAGAAAACCACAAAAATAATCCTAGGTTTCTGTTTACTACTGTTGCCAAATTGACAAATAAACACTATCTGAAGAAAATGCACAGACAAATTTTAGCAGTAATGAATTTATGAACTATTTTATAGAGATCGAAATGATCTGTACTACAATTACCAATTTGCATCCTTTAACCTCTACAGAAAATCAATTAGCCAATACCCCTCAGGAGCTACTGCGCTGTTTTCTACCTATACACCAAGATGATCTCATAAAATTAATCACCACCTCTAAGCCCACAACATGCTTATTAGACCCTATACCGACAAAACTATTAATAGAACTGCTACCAGCAGCGATTGAGTCTCTTTTTAATATTATCAACTCCTCCCTATGTTTAGGCCACGTCCCAGGTCCATTTAAACTGGCAAATCTTAAAAAGACCCAAATGAGCTATCAAATTACAGACCAATTTCAAACGTCCCATTTGCGTCAAAAATATTAGAAAAGGTTGTATCTTAACAACTACATGCCTTTTTGCATAGCAATAACATTTTTGAAACATTCCAGTCCGGATTTAGGCCACATCACAGTACAGAAACCGCCCTGGTCAAGATAAAGATAAAGGCTACGTCTCCTTACTAGTCCTACTCGACCTTAGTGCGGCATTCGATACCATAGACCATGACATATTGTTAGACCGTCTACAAAACTACATCGGCATCCATGGGCAGGCTTTACAATTGTTTCGTTCCTACCTGACGGACCGTTATCAATTCGTTCATCTCAAAGGGGAATCTTCATCATTAATGCCAGTTAAACATGGCCTGCCTCAGGGGTCCATTTTAGGCCCTCTGTTATTCACATTATATATGCTCCCCTTAGGAAATATTATTCGAAACCACGGCGTAAATTTCCATTGCTATGCAGACAATACTCAGCTTTAAATTTGATAAAAACCAGGTGACATCACACAATTATTATTACTCTCGGACTGTTTTAAAGAGATAAAGCACTGGATGGCAAAAAAATGTATGCTTCTAAACTCAAGCAAAACAGAGATGCTTCTTTTTGAGCCAAAGTCAGGTAAA
>JBAJNP010004297.1:0-34277 GCA_036877545.1 Yasuhikotakia modesta | reverse complement strand
AGTTTATTGTGCTTACACTGCAAGTGCTGACGGTCACCAAGGTTACGGTTAAATTATGTCCGCGTCTGTCTCCGAGACCCCGAGAAGCTTATTAAGATGTACGGCTTGTAATTTTGGAGTTTGCCTGTGGGTTAAAGTTTTTTCACCTTTGAGGCAGATCGTTTAATGAAGACATTGCAAAGTGATGATTTAATAAGAGAGAGTTTGTTTAATGTCTAGCGTTGCAGAATGAGATTCCAGGGTTTATCTGGATGATCCTCTTGGATTCTTGACAGGATAGGGAGGTACAGGGCTCTCTTAGCTCACCTGTCAGTGCTTCCTGCTAAATATTTCCATCCAAATGCTGTTGGAGCCGGGCAGGTGTTTGTAAGCTCTCCAGACAATGTAATGGCTGTGTTTGATAGTAGCTTTTTTCAGTTTTCTTTTCTTTTGCATTTTTTGGAATTTATATTTTTGAGATTTGAAGCCAGCAAATAATAGTAAACGTAGAGATTTTTTCATATAAATCTTGTTAAAATTATATAATATTATAAAATTTTAATGCATCTGTGTAGATTGTATGTCCTCTTAAAAAAGAAACAATATTCTCATACAGCCTGTATAAAATCTGTAAAGAAAGAAATACTGTTCATATTGTTAATATGTGTTTGCAAAGCTAAATAAAACATTATAATTGTAAATGCTGTCTTTTTTTAACTAACCATATACTGCAGCATAATGTGATGTAGTTATTTTAGTGTGATGTTGAGTGTGTTTTCCTTTTATAACCTGAACACAATCTTGACACACAAGTGGCATCTCTGTATCTTTGTTGGACAGATTCCCTCAGTGGTTCCAGTTAATCTTGTTGGTTTTGCTGTTGCTGATTGCTTATCACAACACTGATGTCTCCAGCAACAAAGAGGAGATGACTTTTGAAGCCTCGTTCCGGTCTATGCTAATCCAGCACCCAATACAGCTATCTGGGGTGTTCTGAAGGCAACAGTAGGCTTTCCAATCTACAGCTTTAGACCGATTCATCTTCAGTAACGTGTGGAAAGCTCTTCTCAACATGTTATCATTGAATCCAACAATTTAAAGATCAGATTGTGACTGTTCAGCTTGTGGTCTAAATGGAATAGCCCGTCTGTTCATTTGAACGTTATTTTGATCGCTGGTTTATGATTTTTAAGCATTGAAAGATTACGGTTCCAAGTGCTTTGTTTCATTCCTGACCCTTCCAAGGTCTTCCCGCTCTTTTCCCCTGAACGTTTTCACTGTGCCTCACAAGCTCTTTCAGAAGTCTTGGAACTTTGAAATTAAGCCATTCTCTCATGTGGTAACCCATGTGATTCTTTCATAAGGGATGCTCAGAGTTTCTCTCAGTGATGTACTGTTCTAAGCCGCTTATGAAATGGCATGAAAAGGCAGTCATCCAAATGCTCCCTTTTAAACCCAAAGCGGAGTTTAATTTAAGAGTGCAAATTCCAATGCAAGTTGTAGCGTTTCGGAACGCTCGGAGCGTCCGCTCCAACACACTGTTCATAAAGTTATTCCATTCCCAACCCTGTAATTATCTCTTTGGTGATTTTGGTGACAGTTGGGTTAATGTTATTAGTTACAAAGACCCAACTGACAAACAGTATATACTGATAGTGGTTCTGTAGCTAAATTGGTAGAGCATTGAGCTCTAGCAGTGCAAAGATTGTGGGTTTGAAGTACTGATAAATTGTATAGCTCTGCCAAATGCGAAAATGTATAAAAAAGCTAAACATGGGCCTAATCTTGTTGGGTTGGCTGTTTGCTGACAGTGTCGTGTGTTTGACTGTTCCTTTTACTTCATTAAACATCTGCCTTTTTGAACATGTAGCCGAGAGCCTAGAGGTTTCCTCAACTGTTGGCACTTCTGCTAACAAGACAAAAAACAGAGTGTCTGGCTGTTCCTCAGAGTCAAACGTCCCTCTGTAGGACCTCAATGATGCCAATTAGCCAGTTCGTCTTCCCACCATTTTCCATAGCCTCTAGCAGTGTGCGGCCTATCCAGGAGTTAAAGTGCCTGACGGGTTTGACTCTCAATTATGTCCTGCATGTTTCATCACAGTTGAATCACCATCTGCGCTTGTCTGCTCATTAGCTTCTCCTGTCTGGATGATTCCACAATTTCTGTTGCCAGCGACTGATTCAGTCGGACGTTTAAGGATTGTTTAGAGAGTTTGTATTGGTGAATTTATAGTTCAGCTGTGTTTTGTTACAGTTGTGTAGAGGATAACTTTATATTTACAGCATAACTGCCTTTTTATATTAAATTGCGTTTAGTATTAATACCTCCCAGAACAGAAATATAGAAGAACTGATCTTGTTACATTTAAAAGTAACCTTCAACTTGGTAGTAAAGTACCTGTGCTTTTTATATGGCTACCTAAATGAATTTTGTATTTGTTCTGCAGGCATTAACATTGATCAAATATACTGCAGTGTGCTGAAATATAGATGTGCTTACAGTGTCATTGCTTTAGCTGTTTCACTTCAGAAAGATTTGCAAGCTTAAAGTTGCCATGTTTGAACTAGTTTTCTGTTAGGGGAAGTTGTATCCAAACGTAAACATGAACGACACGTTTATATGAAACGACACATTGAAGAGCATTTGTTGAAACTGGAGGGATGCACTTGCAATACCGCCTTTGTCCTGATGGGGGAGTTGTCTTTCCAAATTGTGTTGCGTTTCTCAGCAAGCGCATTTCTCGTGACATCTGTTCCCTAGTAATGTGTCTTAAAAAACCAACATGATAATCTGTTATAAAGGAAATCTTACCATACTTTCCACGAAGTGTGTTTAATGTGTTGATGTGCACATTGTGTTTTTGAATTGCTGTAGTCAAGTAACCAACAAATTAGGAAATTAGGAAATGAACAAATTATCCTGGCACTTTAATGGTACTGATGTGGATTCGGATGTGGTGTTTTTCTTGTTAAGATGACTTTTTATTGTAATTGCTGTAAAAAATTCCCATCAAAGAAGATGAAGATGCTATAATTATCTCTCCATGGATGAATGTTTTCACTATTTCTTCCTTTTGTCATAGAATAATGTCTTTATTCAGTATGGTGACGCTATAACAAATGGCACATATTTAATGCAGATGAACGAATGATAAGCGTATGTTTAGTGGTGCATAAATGTACTATTAATGCATCTCGCCATTTTTGTTTGTAACAAACATAATCATCAATCATATATTAGTCACATCTTCTCAGTACGTCAGATACAATTTATATGTTGTTATACATTGCAGCGTAAAAAGAATTGCAGCTATTATTATTGTCTGTGATTGGATATTTCTTCCACGAATCTGAATCATATTCTGTGTAGCTTGAGGTGGAATGTGAAATGTAAATCTGATATCATAAATATGTCACTCTCATAGAGCTGGAGGAAAAATAGATTTCAGACTATTGCGTTTTTATGCGTGTCTGTGAGAAGGTGAAACATTCGGCATTGCGAGGTCAGTGCACACTCCATCATTTTCATTCTTATGAAATCCAAACTCACAACAAACGAATGATATGATTGACCTAATCGCAGTCCAATACAGATAAACGATAAACAAGTAAAAAGATTGTGTAAACTACAATTGTGAATAATTGTAACCTAAGCATTTGTTTACATTTAGTCACTTGGCAGATGCTTTTATCCAAAGTGACTTATCAGTACTTGCATTCCCTGGGATCGAATCCACAACCAACGCAATGCTCAACCATATGTACTGCATGTATATATGCCATATGGCCAGCTTTCTGCCACAGTTTGACAACTTTTACATTTACTATCAGAATTTGTCGCTTTCATTGCAGAAGCACCTTTCCCGCTCCTTACTTCCATTTCCTGCCAATTATTTGGATCATCAACATGGCTGCTGTGGAGTAATGACTCCTCCTCGTTCTTTGTGCCGTTAGAGGAGCGCCGTGGCTGATGTGTGTTTCTGAAATGGCTTTTCATGGCTGTAGAGGACAGATAATAGGCATTACTGAGACTGTCTCATTAAATGACCATGAAATTGAAAACTGCATCCATCTGACCAAAGCGTGCTAGGATTTACCTCAGATTTTTGGAGATTTTTCGGTCAATGTAATGTTTTATTCAGATAAATCCAAAAATGCTGTGACTGAAATTTGATACAATAATGAAATGGCATTGTGTAGTTGAAAAACAGAAAACTTTGTTTTTAAAGGTTTGTGGTCTCAGTGGCCGTTGGACTGGAAAGTGCGCTGCCTACGCTGCAGTTTGTCGCCGTCTCTACAGCTTTATCATCCTCAGACCTCCACGTCTCTTCATCATTGTCTCTGTTTTGCTTCAGTTAACAGATATCCTGCCACTTCACAAACTAGAGTTATGTTTTCGCAGTAGAGATATTTAAAAACATGGGCTCTTGTTCATGATTGCAATGCATTGTAAACCTGTCCGACATGTCCACTCAGCCTCATGATTCGTTTGTACGTTTTTGTATCAAATTTTGCATTGAGTCACTTTAGCTTTTCATAAACTAAGTTAACTTATAATGTAGCGAAGGTTTACAATTCAAATGTCCTTTTGTGTTTTCTGTGGGTTATGAATAATTACGTTTTATGATTTTCTATCAATTGTTTTTTTGGTTTATTGACTACGTTTTATTGCGTCAAGGAAAAGATGATGTGTTACGCCTTTCAGATGAATGCGTAGTTCATAGGAACCTGTTATTGACCTTTAGATTTATCTTTAATGGCATGCTGTAAAAATGACTTTAACCTTTGACCTGGCAAATGATTTCTGCTCTTTTTATTTAGATGATGGCATGAGAGAGACACAGAGAGAGAGACACAGAGAGAGAGAGACACAGAGAGAAAGAGACACAGAGAGAGAGAGACACAGAGAGAGAGACACAGAGAGAGAGAGACACAGAGAAAGAGAGACACAGAAAGAGAGACACAGAAAGAGAAAGAGAGAGGGACACACACAGAGAGAGAGAGAGAGAGAGAGAGAGAGAGAGAGAGAGAGAGAGACAGAGACACATGCACTTGTTATATTTTACTAATCCACATGAAACCCATAAGTGGCTTTTCTTTTTTTCTACTTAAAAATGTAGAGAAAATAAAAAGAAAAGAAAACCTTTGTCTCACCACATGTGAACAATAATCCTTATTCGTTGTTTTGCCTTTTTCTTGGCTTACTGAGGGCAGAGCAAATAGTCCACTTGCGACAAACAGCATGCAAAGTGACTGTTTTTGTTTATCTCTAGCAGTCTGTCGTTCTGTTTCTCATTAATGGCCTGAGCATGATCGCATTATGATGCACCGGTGGGTCCCCCGTGTGTGGACCTGCTTTGCTTTTTGGCAGCCCCCCAGCGGGGACACCGCTGCAGATTACAGCCGGCCTCTCCTCATTGGCCGACGCATACATGGGCATTTGAGTACCTCCACTTGCTTCCAGTGAAGATGAACAATGGCAACATTCCCAGCAGTCAATTCATTTGCTTTCTGATGGACTGTGAATGAGAGCATTTTAATTGGATGTGTCTTTAGCGGTGGCGGCTGTGGCTGCAGATGATTGGCTGGAAGTCTCCAGCTCTCTCTTTTGTTATCGCTGGACTGGCCAGATAAGAGGTACAAAGGGCCAATGTGGACCCTGAACAGTCAGAGAATGTCCCAAGCTGTGAATGTAGAGGAAGGGAGAAACATGGCCTGGCATTGCTTTAATTATTCATATCATCACACAGCCTCAGTGGATGCAGCACTGTTTGGTACAACCAGACCAAAAGCAGTCTGTTGCTTTGCACAGATCTTTTTTGTTATGAGCTGGAAGTTTCAAATGCTGTGGAGTATTTGCCATTCTTATGATTGCACCACATTGTGTGCCAGATGTCATTAAAGTATTTTGGAATTTCAAATGGAGAAACTGTGGACTGGTTGATGTTTATTACAGCAGTCTGTGACATGACATGATTATAGCCAATCAGAATAGATTTTTAATGTAATACATGACTAACATTTGGAATAGATTTGTACTTTAATATATAGCTGATGCGGCACAGTCACAAACAATTGGAAGAGAGAATTGAGGACGGAAGATAGAGCAATTAACTGGTGTTGCTTTGTCACATTAAGTCTAAGGCATACGTGTTTCTATTTTCAAGTACATAGTGAGAGTATTCAAATGTGTTATGGGAAATAATTAAACATTTTTAAAGACCTGTTGAACTACTGTTAGATCAGACAGCAGTGCTGTGTAAACAAACACGTTTATAGAATATAAAAACAACAATGAACTTGCAATTGGTTCTAATCTTTTCTTTCCTTTGTTATAGTCATGCCTATGTGGGTCAGAACCGCAGCATTCAGAAAAACGTCAGCAAAATTTCTCTTGAACAGATTGATGCAGCAAGTATTGACCGATGTTATTGACATCTATGTAATAATGCTCGCCAATAAATTACGCAGTTTTTGAGAACAAAAAATGCTGCAAAACAACTTTAAACAAATCCTCTGTGGCACCTGAGATTGAGTGGCACTCAATATTTGTCTGGCCTCAAAAGCTCTTTTTCAAGTGCTTCATTTATATTTGGCACTGGGTGTCACTGGGGCCCATGCTAAACTTTCTTATTTACTGAATTCTCAAGTTACTAGGACATGTCCAATTTTGGTGGTTGGTATGGATGTGCGCAGATGTTTCCAGGGAGGAAAGCTGTCTGTGGATGTAGCCGTGTGTGCGTTTGCATTTGTGTTTTTTGTGTATGCATCTCAGGGGCGATTGCTGTTCCAATTAAGTGGCTCATCAGCACATGCAAATTTTGTCCTTCACTTTTTGCTTTTATTTAGATGCATTAATAGAGGCATGGAATTGTTTTGTAATTAAAAGACTTGGTGTTAAAACAAGGACTTTTGAACTTGGTGACTGTTTTGAATCCGCACATCAGTTTTAAATGTCTAAATCACTCAGTCTCACTCTCTCTCTCTCTCTCTCTCTCTTTCATCTTTTCCTTCTCTTTTTTCCTCTCTGCATGAGGAGGAGTACCATCACCTTCGTCACGGTGAGCATGTGCAGTATGGCCTCTTCCTCAAGGGCATTGGTCTTACTCTGGAACAGGCCTTTCAGTTCTGGAGGTCAGAGTTCATCCAAGGGCAGTCGATGCAGACAAGGTAACCCTTCATCTTCAGCTTGTACCCCATCACCGTCCTTGTTTTCCTCAGGCTTATGTCTCCAGGTAGTTACTCGGCTCTAAATTATCACCAAAGTGTTTGTAGTGATTCTCTGATGTTTCACTTTTGATTTCGCTGATATTATTTTCTGGCTTTATCCCTCAATAACTCTTGACTGGAGAGGGTCACCAATACAAATGAGAGTAGATGTAAAAATCCTCGCATTATTAAATGCTCCTATTTTGATGTTGGTGATAATTTGCCGCCTTTCCATGGTCCCTTAATTACAATTCTAGAGAATGGCGTAAGATCTTATTTTTTGCACACGGTACATTAAACAAGAAAATTACACTCCCAATCTTAGAGCCATGCTTTCCTCCTCCCTCTACTCCACAAATGAATGTTTATTCCCAGCTGATACTCAATCAAGGAGAAACTGAATGAAATTCTCATCCTTACCGGAGAATGACCGTCCTGATGGCCAGGCTTTTGGAAATAATCATCTGTCTCACGAGAACTCGGCACCGGGTTCAGAAATCCCTTGTCACTCAAGCTGCAGCTGTTCTGAAACCATGTGAGGTTTTACTGTTGCTGTTAAAATCCTAGACACTCAGATTATGGCACTTTCTTTGTGCGATAGCCTCAGTTTAACCAAGATTGTATTTCATCTAATAAGGTTAAGGTGTGAATTCAGTATATGGCTGTACAATATTATGTTGATGTTATGGTGGCAATGCGATATTGTGATTTTTAAGTTCAGTGTATGATTATTAATAGCTGTATATATATATTATATACAGTATGGTGAGGTAAAATACTTCCTCACTTTTCTCTGTTTACCAGATTTTTTTAAGAACAAGCTAATGAGATGCAAACGTTTTGAGCGTTTGTGTTTAAGTTTGTAAGAGGAAAACACAATTGATCTGCATTACTGCAGAAGGGTGTGACTGTCCGGCAAATGGTGGAAAATGGTGGAGCTGAGCACTGGCTTGTTTTCTGTGTTGTTGCAGAACTTCAGCTGTAGTCTCAGGGGACTGTGAACAATAAAGTGTCTGTGGATGCTTTGAAAATATGCTAAAAATCCATGTGCTGTCCAGGTTAGCATGTAGCATTTTGTTGCTAACATAATTTATACCTCTTCTATTCTCTGTACTATTTTGCGATATTAGCAGTTTAACATTCAGCTGCAATTTGAGAAAAATGTAGATTATGAAAACAATTTAAATATATGTAGAGCTGTAATATTGTACCCTGAGATGTTGGTTGTGTTTGACTGAGTGTCATGTTTGGCTGAATGCATTATTCATGACTAGATGCACAATAAGTGCCGGGTAACCCAGCCTACATAAATAATAGAGCATTTGTGATGACATGATCATTTTGGGTCGGCTGCAATTGAGTAGAGTATCACCATATGGTGTAATTTTAAACCGAATAAGCCACACAATAGATCTGTACATTTCTGCATTCACTTGCCCACAGATGAAATGGTAGCCATTATTCTGTGACATTATTGTAAAGCAAAACATAGCTCAAATTCAGGCCATTTCTACCAAAATGGCTCGTTTTCATTTTGGAGGAAATAAGATGTCAGTTTAGGTTGAAGCAGCATCGAAAGAAGATCAAGTGCATGAACAGAACCTGGAATTTATTAGCAAGCGCACCTGCAATGACCATAAATAATTGTGTTTTTTCCATTTAGAGACATTTTTAAATCTTGACCTTGTGCTCAGTAAGTGGTTTACTTGTAGTATTTAAGTTTTCATAAAGCTTTCATTTGCAAATAAGTTTTTCCTGTGCTAGTTTAATTTGCAGGTGTATCACCACAGCATAACTCCATGTAAAGTATATAAGGTAAAGAAGCCAAATAAAAAAGCCTTTTTAAGGTGGACATTTGAGTGACCTGTATAATATATAAACTGAACTTGCATGTTTGAACAATTCCAGATTAAGCTGCTGCAGTTACGTTCACTTTTAACTGCAAATCTGATTTCCTTAGGTACATGCCAGAATCTTCTCCTCATTTGCCATGAAACCTTGTTGTTCCCAGTCCAGTATTTAGATAAAGTCTTTGCACACCTGCCACTGTACATGTAAAGGCAAGTGTTGTAATGCAAAGCAATGACATGTTCTTGTCATATTGTGCCCCTGAGTTGTGTGTTTATTCCAATGCTATCCCAGTTCTGACAGCTTTACTGCCACACCACAGCAGCGTAACAGTTCTCACAGGCTAAGAACAGGTAGCAGAGTCCGGCTTTCAGAAAGTTAAATCCGGGGTAATTTTGGTATATTAGAAATGTGACACAAGACTGTCTGAAACTTCTATGTAGCAGAGCATAAAATCTGATATTCATTCGCTTTGTGCCCTGTTTTTTATTTGCCGTTGGTCTTAACATGTTCCCTGAAGTAAAATATAAGAACTGTTATAGTGGGCATGAAAATAACTAATAAGTAGAATAGCTACATTTTTATAGACATGCCAAAGCAATTAGAATCAACATTATCTAACATTGTGTTGATTTATTTCAAATTGTGGTTTTTGAATGTGGTTCTTGAATTCTTGAACTGGAATTCTTGAATGTTTTGTGCCTTAATTACCATTTAACGTTATTGTGCACGTTGGCAAGTTCCTTTTGGAAATAGTAGCTTTGGATTCAAAGTATTTGCACAGTGTGGCTCTTCTGCTCAAAGCTTGCAGCAGCTCTTAAGCACTAAACATTTGCCATGCCGCACTGCCGGAGCACAACAAGCTGGAGTTCAAAGAGGTGCTTTTGCTTTGACTGCTGCTAAGCCACTTTCACAGACTCAGAAAGCAGTCCGAGGGTGACCATTTACAAATATTCTTTCTCTTAGCCTCCAACCATTCGTCTAAAAGAAGTCAGAAGGTTAGAAAAAAAAGAACACTTCCAGACAAACACATTCTGGCCTGGTCACGCACCGCCACTCTCAAAAGTGCCCCATTTCCAGGGTGGTTGAGTCCCCTCATTCTGCTCTTTCAGGTGGAACTCAGTCCACCCACTCACGAGGAACGCGGCCCTCCTCGCGAACTGGAGGCTGGTGTGGTCAGCGGGTTGCAGGTCGTGGCTTTGTGAGTGATGTGTGCAGGTGTCAAGGATATCAAAGGCCCCATTAGCATTCCACTTTCACTGGTAAACAAACAACCATGGCAACATCTCAGTCTGGGTCTCATCATTTTAATGGTACCCTTTTGGTACTTGTGGGTGGGTACAGATAACTGTGGGTACAGATGTATGTATGTTTCTCTATGAAAGGAACTGGTTCTTTGCGTAGAACTACAGTAGTTCTATCTGCTGTTTAGCTTCCTGCTTTTTTGCAGCTTAAGGAGAATGAGAAATACCACCATTTTGCATGTACTGCACAAACTCTCATTGATAATTCCTGCAGTCCGTTATACATGCAGATTTGATTCACCCTCAAGAATATTAGTACCCAGACATGTGTAAAAAAAAATGTCATGCCTCATTCAATTCTCAACTCGTCTTCGTTTAATAATGTGCAATGTGTTTCGTTGCTCTCCTGTTAATAATACAACAACAATAGTGCCAAACAAAGTAATAATTATAATTATAGTACAAGCTACTGATAGTAATTACATATTCACCTGACACCATTTTACATGCAGCACAAAATAATATCGTTGGGACTCATTGATTTTGGTTGAATAAATTATGGCTTGTCTTGTGCCTGATCTGTCTGATTACAGCAAAAGCGTGTGACTTTAATAGCACCTGTTACGTATCGGTGACACAGGCCTTGTTTGGTGTCTGATTCATGCTGTGGGCCGGGAGCAGATGGGGCACGGAGCTGTGGCCTTTCTGGTATTTCTAGCTAAATGGTCACTGTTAACACTCATCTTGATTGAGCACAATGTGAGGTGAAGCAGGGTTATGCTCATTTGATTTGCTCACACATACGAGAGAGACTACACTCGTATGTCCACACTGCTGAGGGACAATTCATAGAGAGCGAGGGCTAGGTACTCTACTGTAATGCTATGAGCTGGAGAGACTCTGGACACATTTATGGGAACCAGTAAAAATTTTTTATTTGTATGTTAATCAAATTTTAGGTCATTTTAGAACACACAATTTGTATTATGAATATTTTAATAAAAATAATTTTTTACATTTAATTAGTTGTTAAACAAGGGTGCAGTTTCGTTGTTGAGTTTATATCACAATTATCAGTGAGTTTCTCTTGTCAGTAAAATAAATGAAAGCATATCATCACAGTGTTGTTTTTGCCAATGCCTGCCTGTTAAGTTTGACTAACCAGTAGTCCCTCATTATCTCAGTAAACTTAATCCATTGTTAAGTAATATAATTGGAAAGTAATTATTCACACTAATTGGCAAGTTTCAATTAGGTCTGTATTTCTGCTTTGTTTTTTATATACTCTTTATGCAACAAACATCAAAAAGAGAAGAAACTTCTTACAGTTTAAAATGAGCTTGTGTTGTGTCTCCAGAGACCCTCTCTGCACCGATTATTGATCAATAACAGGAAGCCATTGTTGTGAATATTTCAGCCATGGGTGGCTTTAGCATTTAAAATAATTACATGGCGGGTCATCTTGATCGTCAGTAAAGTGCATCGTAGTGTTTTTAGTCTGTGTGAAGCCTTTGAATCATTTAACGTTCGCATGGGGTGAATCATCTCCTTTACGAACATTAGAATGCAAAGAGGTCTGGCAAAAGACAAAGGTAATTATGTTAAGTTTTAGCATTTTGCTAGTAACCTTTAAGACCATGAATCACGGTTTGGCTCATTCACACATGCGGAGGGGAGGGTTTCAAAGATGGATGCGGGAAGCCGTGGCAACTGAGGGCGGAGAATCTCGCACGTCYTCATCTCTCCTCCATCCTTAGATTTAATTGAACCATAATGCCTTTTTAAAATTCCCCACCAGCCAGTGGCCACAGCACCAGAAAGCTCCAGCGTGAGAGCCTGAGACAGATACTAAAGCTACAGATAGCACAGGCTTTTATTGTTGTTGTTTTTCGTACCTTGTATTGTACGCTGCTTTGTCTTAGACGCTCGTGGGTAATTTGTATCCTGCAAACATTTTTGTATTACACCTGTTTAGTGTAAAGACATAAATCCTGCGCATACTGTGTAGCCAGAAATATCTTCTCAGATTGTTGGTTCACGTTGAGGTGTTTTGCCTGGGAATATAAATCTTTCTCAGACCATGTCTCCGTTCCATCTCTTAATGTGTTCCCTAGGGAGACCGTGGCGCATAATTTATGGAAAAAATTAGGTTTCCCTTTCCTGTGTCAAGAAGGTAAGTGCTGTACAAGGAAGTGTGAAGGAACAAAGTGGCTAGTGCGGCCGCACTTTTTGAAGCGTCGCCCACATCCCCTATAGCAGCTGCCTGTTTAATTAGAGCTCTGGGCCCCCTGAGACCACCAGCTCTTTCTGCACACTGTACACACAGAAGCAGGCTCTCTCAATCACTCAGGCCTCTAACTGCTCACGCTGTTTACCCGGCGAATCTGTGTCTGCCGCAGTAGCTAACAGCACTAATTGACAACAAAAAGGAACAGGAATGCAGGACATGCAGGACAGGAATTCTGAAGAGACGTCATTATAAATTAGACAGTAGAGGAAGATTATTGGCTAGGATGTTTAATGTGTTTCTTTATAGAATTTTTTTTCTGTTTTTCCATGTTATTTATTTTTTCTTCACATAAAATACTATGACTTCT
This sequence comes from Yasuhikotakia modesta, assembly GCA_036877545.1. NCBI lineage: Eukaryota > Metazoa > Chordata > Actinopteri > Cypriniformes > Botiidae > Yasuhikotakia > Yasuhikotakia modesta. The sequence continues at coordinate 21,400 of JBAJNP010004297.1, read as the reverse complement.
GTCTGTCATTCTTTCTGTCTTTCTGCTTGTCTGTCTGTGCCATTCATTCTGTCTTTCTTCCTGTCTGTCTGTGTCTTTTTCTTTCTTTCTTTCTTTCTTTCGTTCGTTCTTTCTTTTTCTTTTCTTCTGTCTGTCTTTGTCTTTCTATCTCTTTGTTTTTCTCCTCATACGATACATTGCAGACTCATATTACACCACAAGTGACACTGAGGACAAGGCCACCAGGACACTCATCTTTAAGTGTGAAATGTATCCAAATTACAACAACAATACGTCTCAGGGTCCTCAGCTCTGGCTGTCATTGAGATTCAGCGCCGGCTCTGCAGGCAGAAAAGAACAGTGTCCAACCTCTCATCCTTTCATCTGTGTTCGTGCTAAACATCTTTGTCAAGACATCAGTCTTTTGAACTCAAATTTTGTCTTTCTGTTCTTTCTTTAACAGCACTGTAGCACCATTTTCTCCTATCCTCACCCTGTTATTTAAGAATACAAAGCATTGAGGTATTGGATACAGATTGTACCACCCTGAGGGGTGATTTTGGACAGTGTTTTGCTGTTGTCCTCACTGTAACATGCTTTACATGTAATTTCACATATAATCTCATATTGACTGCCCATTGTCAGTCATTGTAACTGCATTACACTGAACATGAAATGGGTTTGTAGTTGCAGCAGTCGTGCCGGCTGTCTTTCTGATGGTCATGCCAGGTTCCTGCTTCTGTCTGGGGCACATGTATTAGTATGCTTGTGACAGACAGAGAGAGACTCTGATGTTATCTTCAGTGCCACAGGGACAATATGAATTCACTGTATGTGTTTTAGCAGCTTTGGGAGATATTGCTTTTTCTATTGTAATCACCTCCTCAGCACTCTCTTAAGCCCTTCAGTACGGTGGGTGAACTTTTGGAGCTAAAATCCAGTTTTCCTGGCTGTTTGCTGCATCGTGTTCAACTTTTTGTTTGTTTTGTTTGGTGCATTTTAGGCACCAATCGCCTGTAGAAAAATGGGCACAATAACTCTGTGCCTTTTATGACCATATTAAGGGCTTTCAGTCCTTCAGCTAAATGAGTTTCGAGCAAATGGTGAGATTGCAGTGAAAACAAAATGCTGGGTATCACTTGACTTATTAAAGAGAGTTAACAGCTGTTTAAATATGCTGGTTTCTAACTGGCCAACTGGCTGACACAACAAAATCTTAATGCTGAGAAGAAAAACAAAATTTATCTGTTAAATTAAAATCAGTGCTTGGGGAATTAAATGCCTTGAGTTGAAGAAAATTATATTACATATTTTGTAAGTGCAGGAACATTTAAACCTCTTCCTATTGAATTCGGTTCACATTGTGAACCTCTGGAGCTTTCAGATGTAATAAACTGTCACAATTTCCACAATATGTCTGACTGAGACATGTTTGACGTCTCAGCGGAACAGCTTATGCCCTGAGCCTTTTAGAAACTGCAGTAAATGACTGATTAACTGATTAACTGTTTATTTTGACGCAGGTTTTTCTCTGAAATGGATTCGCAATGGTTTAGATGCACATTTGCATACATTAGGGGAGAGGCTGTTGACATTAATGCAGTAATTAGTTGCATTCTAATGAGCTGATGGTGCGGCGAACAGCAGCAGTGGTCTGCAGGCACCTGCCTGGCAACGTTTGCTATAACTGAAGTGCTGTGGTGTGAGGGAACCTATACAGCAGCTGTTTTGCCACATAATGTAATTTACTTCCTGTGTTCCGGTGGGTGAACATTTAAGAGGGCAGAGAAGATACGAATAGGTCATTTGCCAGTTCACTTGGAGTGCATAGGGTTCAGCAGGGAGCATTTACACTCTGTAAAGAAGACTATTCAAAACACAGCAAACTGAAATGTACACCAATAAAAATGGATGTTGGCAATGCAGTCTAAAGGGGTCTTCACACTATGGACAGTAACTATAACTGTAAAGATAAGTTTTACAAATCATTTTAAATGTAAGAGAATGAATAGATGAAAACATTGATGAATGATAAAATATTGGCTGTCAGTCAAATTTATTTGAATTTGAAGGGCTTGTGTTTACTGCAGCAAGCTTAGAATACACAACGTACACATTATTGTACATTATTGATTTGGATGCAATATAGTTACTATTTTAGTTACTGGTATAGTTGTTGTTGGTATAAAAGAGCCTTCGAATTTAACACTGAAACACTTTTTTTAAGCTCACATCACACTGCAAAATATTTTCAGGTTGCTAAATGGTTTGCGGTTGTTTTGTAATTGAAATAACTTTTTTGTAACCACTGTAATGAATGCTTTAATTTCTCTCTTAAATATTAATTAAAGTGGACCAACTCTGTACCACATATACGTCAATTAAATCAACAGAATCAGAACAAGAGTTGTAGGGTAGTGATATTATGTAGAAACTGCAGGGGCTGTTTGAATATATAGACCCATCAAGTAGTTAATCTGTGGTTAGGTAGGTTGGTTTAATGGCCTGTTTAATTGCAACCTAGCAGATAGTCACCTTGTCAAGTTCATAGGTTTTATTGCCATAGTAATGACATCTGAGTGCAGCAGATAATGAATGCTTCCCCCCATTTCACTTTGTCTCCCTTTTCTCTCTCCGCTCCCCCCAGGTCTAAGCCCAGACATAACCAGCTCAGGGAGTCTAGTTTACCCCTTTGGATTCCTACCAGAGTGTACATGATTGGTGTATTGAGTTCAGCCCTGAGATTGAATGCGCTGACCCTCATCAAATGCAAACAGTATAATGGTTTCCTAAGCATACGCCATATTTCTCAAGGTGGCGGGTGATGTACATGCTGTGTGAAGCACAAATAAGACTCAGGAATACTCAGGGGATTTGTGTGATGATTGCAATGCTAATTGTATCCATGCTAATGTTTCTTGTCATGCATTAGGCTGACATTTTTATCCAAAGCAAGTTAATGTGCATTCAAGATGTATATTTTATCTGTTGTGTGTTCCATGGTGTCCAGATGTGTTTTCAGTTGTTTCTTGAAGGTTGTGGAGGTCTCAGGTGGTCTCAGCAGATGAAACAGAACAGGTGAATGTCTTAGAGAGCGATCTGGTACCTTAATTGTGAGAAAACAATCAGATGTCACTCATTTGCTGAACCTAGTTAGCTTAGTTCTTCTTGGATAATGTGGATCATTAGTTTCTGCACAAACTGTGGAGTCCATGCCAGCTTAAATGTGTGCTGGCATTAAAGCTAATGCAGACATACCAAAATATTACAGCAATCACAGCAGGTGTGAATGATTTAATTTTTCAACTTGTTATGCAAGCAATATGAATTCCAATATTGTTTCCCTTCAAAATAGAGGCACTTTTACCAGTCTTGGTCTTTTCACCCTATATTGTGTCTTTGTTTTGTAAGCACTATTCAGCGTTACACTTATTACAGCTTGAGTTTTACGTTTAGTTGAACTAGCTGCTCTTTAACAGAATGCCTGGATTTTTCTTTGCGTTAATTATCATTTTATTTGATTTGACTGTAATGAGAAATTTTAACACGGTTGAATAGAGTGAGGGCTGAGGAAAGAGAGACAGTAGCCACATTATCCATAATCCAGTCACAGCTGTCTGCGATTTGGCGACACCGCTACAGCAGGTCGCTGCTAATAGCTCTATATTTCATAGCGGAAAATGCCCTGCCACAACCCAGCTGATGTACGACGATGTCTTTGTTTCACCCACAACCTCCCCAACATTTCCCCTCTTCCCACACACTTCTCCATCCTTTCCCAAACTCTATCTCTCTCCTATCTCTTCTTTGTTTCACTCTGCAGTTTGACAAACCATATGCCTACAGCATCTGCCACATGTTTGGGAAGGAAGGCAAGTGCACAAACTACACCCCCTACAGTTGCATGAAGGTGATTTTATCAAACCCACCCAGCCAAGGCAACTACCACGGTGAGTCACAGCAAGCCAGACTGTTGATTTTAAATGTGATCCAACCCCATGAGGCCCGTGTTTAGTTCTGTAGCGAAGACAATTAAATATCTTTGGGTAATGACTGCTTAAGACGCAGGTGGTCTTAAATTTTTTTTTGAAAATTCCCCAAATCTGTGCAGGCTAATTGGGAACACCTGCTTTTCTCAATGCAGGTAATACAAAGGGTTGATCGTGTTCTTACGTCATGTTTTTCAACACTTGTTCAGACTGTAAAATATTCACCCCTCTTCTTTCTCCTCTTCCTCACAGGGTGCCCATTCCGCCACAGCGACCCTGAACTACTGGAACAGAAGTTACAGTCCTATAAAATCTCTCCCAGTGGGATCAGTCAGGTTTGTATGAGCATTAAAACACACCTGGGGAGAACCAGCACTGTGTGAGAGACCCAGAAACCACTACTGGGTTAACGTGGGCTGAGGGGTGGGGGGGTGGGGGTTCTGCTTTAAGTAAATGTTGTAGAGCATGAAAAACTTTTTACGCTTTTTTTTTAAACACAATTTGTCATTCATTAAAATGATGTATTTTACACATTGTCCTCCGCTCAACCATAGACCAAACACAATATGCCAGATAATGAACAAAAGGGACGTTAACTTGACAATTAAAATGAAACAATTGGATAATAATCTTATGAAAATGGTATAATTCATTTTTAACAAGGCATTCCTGAAAGGCTCATCCTGCTGTACTTCTGGAATATTAATGACTCCGATGTATTTCCGGAATGTTAATGACAAAAAGAAGTAACATTCCGGAATCTCCAGTGTAATGATGGCTTCAACTCTGTGTTGATTACTTTGACCTTTGCTGTATTCAGTGATTTAGAGCATTCTTTAAAGTACACTTAAAAGTCACTCCACTTAATTTTTTTCACACATTAAAGCAACTTCAATGGGCCAGGCAATGAAATGAGATGGTCCGGCCTGGCTCTAATGTTCTCTGAGTTATAAACCTTAGACACTAATGTAATTAACGGACTGGTTTTAATAAGGCCATTAAGTTCTACGTTGAAAGGCTCTTAAAAATAATATATGGGCCTATGTGAAGTCAGATGTTGCATACTGTCTCTGGGGTTTGATTTTCAGGTAATATGACTGAAGTTGGCAACCAGGTATTAATATTACATCATAAAGGTGCAAATTCAGCTGCCAGTATTATTAGATGTTTTAAGTTTAAGGTATGTACAATTTGAGTTAAGTTTACAGTTTAAGTTTGAGGTATTTACATAAATGAAAGCAATAATAGATGTCAGCTAAGGGTAGCGATCGTTTCAGTTCCATTTAATTCATCATTGTTTCTAATTATTACCTGCAAGCTAAAAGATTTTCTGAAAAAATACTTGGAGGTGTAAGTTGTTAGTTGTTCTTAGTAGCTCAACTGGTTGAGCAAAGGTTGTGGGTTTGATTCCAGGGAACACAACTTTAATTGACTGTAAGTCACTTTAGATAAAAGCATCTACCAAATGAATAAATGTGTAAGTTGATGGTTTGCTTTTGAAGTTACAACTGTACCTACGCTTTTTAAACGTTGACACAATATAAAGTAACTTAGCGCTATATGAGAAACATTAGCATGTTCCCAATATAAGGTTTTAAGGTATTCAATATTCTGGTTTTACATTTACATTTACTCATTTGGCAGACGCTTTTATTCAAAGTGACTTACAGTGAATTCAAGGTATACATTTTTATCAGTACTTGCTTTCCCTGGGATTGAACCCACAACCTTTGCGCTGCTAACACAAAGCTCTACCAGTTGAGCTACAGGAATGTTTCAGCCTCTCATGTCTCGTCTAGTACTGTACCTCCCATTCAGCAGTTGAAGGAAATGGGTGATGGCTTCCTAATGCAGTCGGACATGCCAGCCCAAGGGTTGCGCATTTCCAATCCAATTAAATTCATAATTTCATAGGAGACCCCAAGCAGTGTCCTTATAAACTCAGAGTGTTTGAGAGTCTCAGACCTGTGGGTGTGTGAAGCAACAGCTTGACGTTCACCCGAGGAGCTCTCAGCACGTGGTCCTCTCGCTGCAGAGCCAGCCCAGTGTGCTGGATAATTAAAAACCTCAGAAAATGTGAAAAGCCCGGGCAGCAGGGTGATTAAAATGCTGAACGTCAACCTTCTCACTCAACCTGTCTGTTGACAGAGTGACATTGAAGTCAAAGGGTTGAGACTCCAGTCAGGAGCAGAGAAGTGCAGTAGAAACAGCTCCTCTCGCTCTCAGTCAGAGGCTGTCAGAGTGGAGCTCCTCCCTCAGAGATGTTCAGATTGAATGCGTTCCAGAGGTCCATCGTTTATGGATGAAGTGGGAACGTTTAGTTTATGTCCGTCATGGATGGATTTGGTCCCACAGATTCATCTCATGCAGTTTAATTATATATGTTGTGAATGTTTGTTGGCTATGAAAAGCAGATTGTAGTTATAGTACTGTACGTCTATTTTCTGTATGTATATTTATGTATAGACAGACATAGATAAATAAATTGACAGACAGACATAGATAAATAAATTGACAGACAGACATAGATAAATAAATTGACAGACTGAGATGGGCAGAAACAGACAGATGGACAGACATGGATGGATGGATGGATGGATGGATAGACAGACAGACAGATGTGTGTATATATATATATATCTCTATAGATGTCGGATGATATTTGCTCTTGCCTTTAAATCCATGTATTATGTATTTCTGCTCCTGTCAAAATGTTAGTTGAGGTGGAAAGCAGGCATTTACCACTGGGAACACATGGTGTTAAAAGCTTCACCCGAGGGGAGGTCTGAGCAAAACAGAAGAGGGAGAGAAACGGGTTGTAAAAGCTTGTCTGCCTCTGTTGAGTTGTTTGATGGCATTTTACCTCAGAGTCTCACCTGAAACCACATTAGCGTTTGCTGTGTCACTGATTTTGTGGAAAAAAGAGCGTAATGCGTTGAAATGGTGTCATTCATCTGTATTGTTTTACAATGACATCTACATATTGATTTGACCTTTCATGTAATGCCTTTACCTGTTTTGTCAGGAACACTAGTAACATGAGTCTGATATTATTTTCATTTCCAATTGCCTGTTCATTTATTCCATCTTTATTTTGAATAGGGATTGTCATTTTGGTCATTCTGTTGTCTTGACTACTTGACAGATGAAACATTAGTTTTTTTCCATTCAGTTGAGCTGTCAAGCTGTTTGAAAGTAGCAACAGCAACAGTGTCTTATGTGGTCATACTGAAAGTCCTCTTGTTTAGTAGTGATGCAAGTTATTATTTGTGTTCGCATGTGGTTCTGGTGCTACATTATAATCAGTGTGAAACACCCTGATAGAGTGAAGTCACACAATTAGTGTGATTCACAGCCAGTCAGCTGTTACTTTAGGGTCCTTGTGTCCACCTTTAAGCTTCTGTCTATTAACATTCATGCAAATATGTTTTAAACAATGAACAATGTCTGTGACCTCACAGATTTTTTTCTCACTTGTTTTTCCTCTTCCTCTTTTTTCTTCTCTCTCTCTCTTTCACAGATTCTAGAGCTGGAATCAGCCGGCCTGCCAAACGTACTTTGATCTGACACACAGTGTAAGGAATGCGCTTCTTTATGGTCTGCTGTGATTGGCTGTTTCTCTGTCAGCTCAGGGACAGCCCTGAACTCCCGCGCAAAGCCTTTGTGCTCACATCTGTCGTTAGCTGGCATAGCTTCATTTTTATGGGCTAATTATTAAGATTCGTTAAGCTTTCAACAAATTACATATTTCTTAAATTTCATCTAAACTTTTTAATGAGTGCTAGGAGTTTCAGTCCACACAAGGTCATTAATATTTCCAAAACATGTTTTAAGAAGAATAAAATAGTCGTGCTTTTGAGGGCGAGGGAGCACAAACTCATATTAAATGCTAAATGTGGTGAATCATTTCTTTTTGTATTTGAATTGCCCTTTTAGATTGGACTTGAGGCTTAGCGGTTTCAATATGCTTTCTTATGACAGGGCCATAATAGCAGTGGATTTATGGGTCTGAGGTGGTTGAAAAAGCAAATGATTACAGCTCTATTTCGCTGGTTATCTAATGGATTTCTGCAGATTTCATGTGGTATTTTTAAACCGCAGACAGTGAAAGTGACTCTCGCGGCAACCTTTAGCTATTTCATTCATTTTTGGTGGAGAAGAGGAACGTTTTAGAGCAGTGTCAGTCAGGATTACCTAAGTGACATCTGTGCTCTGTCCTTCTGTTAAAAACGCAGCCTAGCTGACACGTCAGGCATGAGAATGCATCCCACCCCCACCACGCCAACAGGTGCTATCAGTTGGGTGACAGGTTAATATGAAGAGGGGGGAAAGACGGTCTTGGATGTGAAAGCGAGTGGTAAACCTTTCAAATGTTTGTTGACGACCAGATGGATTTTAAACAGGTAGGCTTTGGTTACAAGTCAAACCGAGTATTTATTTATGCGAGGAACAGTGTTTTCCTCAGTATCTACCAGAAGCAATTAGATGAGCCACCTTTGAATGTTTATTGGCACCGGTTGTAACGCTGTAAAACAATCTGTTTTTAAATGAAAAGAATTCACAGAATGTTTATTTATGAGGTGATTTTTGCGATGCATGTGGGTTTGTGGTACACGTCTCACACGCAGATATCAGCAGTTTAAATTTTATTCTGTTGCTTCTGCAGTTGTTGACATTTCAAGACAAGTAAATCAAAGAGTGTGTGTATAAATTCCTAATCTGCCGGCCGCCTGGATTTATTCTTTCAATAAGAGAGGTTTATAACAGTGTTTGTGTCTGCGCCACCCCTCTTTTAATGCTGTAATGCACTCAAAGTGTCATTGATAGGATATAATGGCTTTTAATGGCTCCCTGTGAAATGGCAGTGCCTTCGCAATCCAAGGGCATCATTTAGTTTGTGGACCCCGGGGCTCCCGGCACGGGGGTCATTGCAGATGACTAATAGCCTTGAGCCGAACAGCGTGAACCGCTTATGATGCGCCAAAATCAGTATGTTAGTCCTGCTGATGAACAGTCCACAATAACCGGATTTGAGACATAAACTGCCTCCCACCCCAATGAAAATCGCATCTTGGAAATTCATGATTCGTATTTTTGGGTCAATGAATGAAGGAATTGCTGACATTAATGGGTTAGTAAAACATCCTTGTTGGTGCTTCAGCGCATAAGCGCCACCCACCTGCCACCTCCATCCAGTACCCAAATCGTCTCTGGCCCCCAAAAACAGGCTTGTTGGATCCAAGCCAGAGAGGCTTGAATCCGCGCCATACGTGGTCGTCACTTTCACAGCCGGCACACATAACAAATAGATGCTTGGGTTCCTGCCTCCATGCCAGTATTTATTTAAAGGTCAAAATGTAATATTTCACTGATGAAATATTTACACAACTGCAATAAATCAAACAATAGAGAGAATAATGAAACGTGGAAGAGGAGGCGAGAAGAATGTCTCAGAAACTAGCTTGTTGAATCTTCTGGATTGATTCGTTTCTGGGCTTCAACTCGAATTCCTTCATGTTTATGCATTTTTCATTTGCTACTGAGTAGCCGTGCGCGGGCGGTCCACTGTAATGCGTTAACTCTGAGATGGATGTGTAATAGATCTTTCAGTCAGCAGCTTAACAACCATAGGGACCCCTACACACTCATCTCAGAGAGCCGGGTTTGAAACTTTGATTCGTGAGGAGCACCAGGGGCCTGCTGTGATTGAAGCATAATTAAACAGCCATATCCTGTGCACTTTAAAACAAATGGATTGGACAACGTTCTGATATGATGCAGCTTTCAGGAAGCCATCAGAGAGACCTAAACTCTCTTTGATTTAACCAAGGTTGTCTGTCTCATCCTACTAGCGGTTAAGTTAAATGCACGTAGGCTGTCACTTTAAAATGCTGTGTGTAGCTCTTAGGGATATGTTGTCTGTTAGAAATCATTTAACTTGTAGCCACAGTATTTGCAGCAAAATGTTAATTGCCACATAAATGTATTTACCCTTTTCTTAAGAGTTTCATGGTTATGGCAAGACACTTTTAATGAAAGTAATGGGGCAACACCATAAATGTTAAGAATACAAGGTCATGCTTTAATTCATACTATAATTCCTGTGTGACAAATTCTGTCTTTATATGTGAGGTTTTAAAACCCTGAGAAATGTCTGGTCCTGTTTACTTTGTAAATGTCTTACTATCTGTGATTACTGTAATATGTCAGTATAAGTTCATACTACAGATTCCATTGAAACAGCTTAACTTGTATTGAACACAAAACATTGCATTAAATCAGCAACTGTTAATTGGAGAATCCTCTGTTTATGGGTTATATTACCTGAACATTGTAATTTCTGATTCCAGATTGAAGATGCTGGGTTTTCTCCTGATCACTTCCACCAGTTCCATCACCTCTACCAGTTCCTCACTGTGAGCCAGAAGCTTCTTGGTGGAGTTCAGGACATTAAGAAAGAAGTTGAGACTCCGCAGTAAGGGCAAGAAAATGTTTCAGGCAATGCACCTCCCAACACCTCCCAACGGCTCCCAACAGACTGTGAGGAGATGGGAGATTTAGACATTTCCTCCAGGATGAATAGCTTTACAGCCAAACTGAGGACTTGAATTGGGATCAGTAGAGCATATAAACTTCTTAGTCACGTTGACTGTTTAATTTAAACTGTATCAGTATTGAAACTGAAATTAAAATAAAAAATTGGAGCTGGTTGTTTTATTCTTGTTATTTTGGATAATGGACTATTGGTTTTAAAATGGCTGTTTTATTAAAAAAAGAGAATAAATCATTTCTTATGAATAAATAAGCCTTTTCTTTAAAATGTTTTGATTTTTGTTATTGAAAAATCTCAGTAATCAGTGTAGTAATCATTTCTGCTAGACTGCTGCTCTGAATCTACATTTACTTTGTGTTTATGCAATTGGCTGATGCTTTTATGATTAAACATTCACTGCATTCAAGCCATATTTAATATCACTGCGTATGTTCCCCAGGAATTAAATCTGTGACTTTCAGTTAAGCTAAAAGAAAAACTTTATTTATGTAGACGGACATTAGCGCATGCTAATTTAGGAGCTAAGCTACTGCTGCACTTAATAGTCAGTGTAAGGGAGAAAACATGCATTATTTCCCCCTTAAATCACAGGTTCAAACTAAGTGCAATTTAAGATGGATTATCTTGGTAATAGAAAATTACTGATTCCACAGCCATCAGAGAAAAAAAGTGAAGCTGTCAGTTATATTGTGTTACATCAGAGACTCCTCAAGGACGTGGAGTGAGGTTGTTTTTGGCCTCACAGGAGGCGCTTCACACGAACCAATCCAGCTCTCACATTAAAGCTGTCTGTAAACCCTTCATCCTCACTTCTGACTCTTAAACATAATTGCGCTGGAAATGAACATTTTGAATGTCAAGCGTCATTAAGGGCAGCAGCGTTTGTTCTTCATCTGTCACGAACGCTATTTCTAAACGTCTGTTGTGGGGGTGAGGTTGCTATGCGGTGACACTGCTGCAAGTGTCCTTGAACATTGAAATATGTCCTTTACATGATCAAAACCCTCCTTGGATTCTTTTACTTGTCCCCTCCGTAACGGTTTAGTTCCTGCCTCCACTTTCCCACCTTGTACCCCAGAAATGCTAACATGCTAAATTTAGAGGCAATTAGAGGCGCCATGGCGCTAGACCTGCATTGTTAATGCAAATGGGTTCCCTTGGAAGGCCAAAGACAAGTAATAGTACCATTAAGGGACAAATTTAATGAATGCTCCTGCCTCTGAGTGTGCATATGGTTTCGGCCCAATTGTTATTCTCCAAATGTGTGCACAGTTCTTTGTTATTCTGGGTTGTTATGTATGAATCACTAAAACGTCCCGTGGTTTCTCCGGTTTGAAGTAATGGTCTTGTAGGCGAGACTAACAATTCGCTGTCAAAAGAATAAGCCTTTGCAATTCAGCTGAATGCATTTCGACGCATAATGGCCAATAGTGTAACGCCTGTTGTTAAATATACCAACATTACGTACCAACACTTTTCTTGTTCTGTAGCAACCATATCCACTGAAAACCTCGTCATATGTCTGCATTCCTAATTTTAACCATTTACAGTCATCACACTCAACATTATACCAAAAGCTTGCCAATGTGATGTTTTTCTGTTGCTCAATTTGTAGACCATTGCGGTGGCAATGATCTGATTACCTGTGCCTTGAATGCGCTCTGTAGGTTGATTTGAATAAAAGCATTTGTTGAGTACATTAAATGTAAATGTCTGAGGTAAAAAGAGGAAGAAAAATAATACAGTTTCTTGGATTTCCATGCCTGATGACAGACTGACCGGATATAAGGTTTATTTTATATGACCCCAGGCCTCAGTGTTGGACTGTAAGATATGTTGTGAGCTAAAGCGGAAGGCTGCTGGGTTTGCGTCAATCTCTCACTCTGTCACACTAGCAGAATTAAATTAGCTTTGGAGTTTAAAAATGGAGCTTGACAGACAAGGGATTAGTGCAAAATAATATGCATCTGCATATAAGCAGTGCACAGCTGGGGTATTGTCAGCAACAGACTTCATGTTTAATACTAAGTGAAGCCTGACTGCAATTGACAAAGCTGTACTCTTCCTCTGCCTTGCATCAGTACCCAGTACACTAGTGTTACTGTCAATTCACAAAATGCATTTGCCAATATTATCTATATTATAGCTGGTGGAAATTTAGGTGGAATTTATTTAGACTTCCAAAATGGCACCATAATTTTGATGTAAATTACATGAATGTTTTGTCCTGTTGCTGTCTTCGATTTTAAAGACATTGAGGGAGATAAAGTAATTTTTATAAATTGAATTTTAGACGTGAATGAATTTTTGATATTCTACTTTTCTCTGTAAATACCTTATTTGTTGTTTAAACAACAACATTTCTGTAAGCAATTTATATGAAATCATTCTGGTTTAAAAAATACCAACAATTGCTATCTGTTCATTTCAAATTCAGGGATTGAATCAGTTTAGTTCTAAATGATGCACTGAATTGTAATCCTGCATTATATAGAGTACATAAGTCTGGAATATACAGCCTGTTGGGAATAGTGTGTCTAAAGCATAATGTATTTAATGGTGTGCCTGTTGATGGCCCAACCCAAAGATACCTGAGGGATCATTTTTCTCCATTTATCTTTGTAAAGTGAGAAAAATTGGTTCTTCCGTTAAAACTTAATTTTAATTTTAAAAAGCACAATATTTTTTCATTGTTTGCATTTATGTAAATTTGTGCATTAGCTGGCGGTAGTGCAACAACAATGTTAGATTTGACAGGAAACTTAAAGCAACGTGGTTTCTATAAAACATGACCTTGATGAGGTGAGAGGTGCAGAGCGAATTGTCCTCTGTGGGCACCATGAGGTCTTGTGCCACTGGATGGTAATTAGTTCCATTTGTCAGTCCTTCCTGAGGTTAATATATGAGAATGGCCAGCCTCAGACTGGGACATTTGCAGTTAGTTGCATTAGTGAAGGAGTTCATGTTTAAACCTCAATTGCCATGATCTGCTGAATCGATGGCAAATGTTTATATGTCTTTTATTGAACTGATTAGATTCCAGTATAAGAAAATGTTGAGTATTATGGCTTGTAGTCAAGTGTGTTATCATTGGGGCCATTTACATGCTAGTGTGCAAACATAAAAACATTATCTTTCATTTAAAATTAATTATTTCTCTTACGAAAACAGACCATAAGCATGTCTGACTTATCTTGCACAAATGCTCCCTAGAATAAGAATTCTGTTCCCCCAGTACCTCCCCCACCAGTACCAAGCGGTAAATCACGGTTTATGGCTGTGACTTAACCATTTCCTATTGGCTATTTAATCAAAAAAGGAGTGAACTTCTATCTGCCCCCCTAAACATATTATTTTAATAGATGTCAGTGCAGTAAGAAAACTGACCTTGTAAATGGACTTGGAGGTCTTTAATTTGATTTGGCGAAATATCATATTGTGTTATAATTTAAAATGTTATTGAAGAAAATAATGTTTCCCTCAGTTTAAGAGAGCATTACAGTGTATTTGCTGTTGACCAGAAATGATTAATCCATCTGTCTGTACATCTGTTTGCTTTGACCTTTTGACCGCAAAGCTTCAGATTCAGGTGAACACCAATTCGCACCGAACTGCAGCTTAATAATTTCAAATATTGTTTTGCATTCTGTGCTTTTTATGAAGAAATCCTCTGCTTTTCTGTCAGGCACAGTCTCCCTTATCTTGATGTGTAGGGCTCTTTGTGGTCGCTTTTATCGACTGGCGGTGTAATTTCTCCTCCTCTAATCTTGCAGAAAGTAAGCTTAAAATGTCATAGATAAGCACTTTTTGGAAGTTGTTTGTGGCCCAGAGGGAATAATTCGGTATTCTCAGGCATTCCACCTTGGTGTAAGCAGTATAAGAGATGAAGTATAAAGACTAGCATTCATAAAGAAGCATTTTGATTCACTGTGCTTTAGCAATGAAGGAGTATAGGACATTCTGAAAGGGTACAGCAGTTTATCATGTACATTTTGTGTTCTCGTCTTTCGAAAGAAAATGTCCTACATCTATGAATAATAAATACGGGTGTGTAAACATTTCTGAATTGGAACAGGCTGCGAGTTATTTGTCCCCGTGTTGCTTATCTGCAGTCCCTGGATATGGAGGAAAACAAGAACAGAACAATGAAAAAACTGCGGATTCAAAAACTCTTGGGCCTGTTTTCTTGTCCTCGTTGCATTGGTATATTTATTTTCATGTTTAAATTGCTTGTACTGCTAGATAAAGCAAAAATCTGTAGATGTATTTCACCTTGACAGATTTGAGACCGGAAATACACACATACAGTATGTTATACAGTGTTTGTGAGGTAAAAAAGTCTATTACACTGATTTGAAACATGCTGCAGTCACTTGTACACTACAGCACTGTGTTTAATGTGTCTGGACATTGACTAATTAGCATGAGACTTTGGTGCACATGCTGGCGTGAAATGAATGGCGCTTCGACTGACGTTCATTTTGTTCTCTCCTAGCCGTCTCTTCCTGTGGTTCCCTGTAAATTTATTCACCTTTTCACTGCTCAGAATCCATGCATAACAATAAGTGTGCTGCGAGTTGCATCTACTAATCTTTGGTTCTTTGACAGTTTGCCTCAGTGTATGCTGGGAAGTGTGTGTGTGTGTGTGTTTCAGGCAGCAGAATGGAAGAGTATTTGATCATGTCTTTGACAATAGCTGTGACAGTGACAGTCGGCACTGCCGGTGAAAAGCTAGTCTGACTGGAGTCTCTGCCCGTGGTTCTCATTTCTGGAGGTGGAGGGTTTGGGGAGGGGGGGTTTACGGCATACTGCTGTGATCTGCGCGGCACATGGATGATGAGTCTGAGTCCTTGGAACAGGCTTATGTTGTACCTCCTGAGCCACATTAAAGGTGTGTTATGCTAACCTCCCTTAAGCCCTATTAGAAAGGGTTACATGTTAGACACTGTATGTAAATATGTTACATTATGATGTTTTAGCATTTTTTGTGACATCATATGGACTCAAGTGACATCACATGGTCCCTTGCCAATAAAGTGCCAATTAAACATACAAATGAATATATGATCATAATAAAAAAAACTTTGATGTGACCACTAATGTGACACAATCAAGCCTATATCCCTATTTTGCTGTTGTGTGATTGATAATGTAGTAGTTTTGAATTTTATGATCTTACTAAGCTGTAAACTGTACTAAGCTATTTTGCATGCTTTGCTATCATCTGTGATCAGTCCGTGTCCATCTCGTTTTTTCAACGGCAGTGTCTTAATCTCACCGTCTCAAAACAAATACACACACAAAGAAAATCCATTACTTTGATTTACTGGAAGTGCATAATGAATTTTAATGCAGAGAATTGTTTGATGTCATCATTATCCACGGATGTGCTATCTGTACCCATTACCATAGTTATTGAGAAGAGAGGCAGAGGTATACAGTAGCTGTTTATTGTGTATTTGTGAAATAAGGGCAAGTCTGAATAAAATGAATGTAATGCAAGAACTGTAATTTTCTGCTGATGTTATTTTGGCAGTTTTGTCATTACTTTATGACTTTGTGGAATTTTCTTTAGGCATCAGTTTTGTGTATATATCCTATTATATATCCAGATTATTCCCTAAAAGTCTTAAAGGGACAGTTATCCCAAAAAATATCTGACTTTTTTGAGGAACACAAAATATTTTGTTTGTTGGTAAGTTTGTTGGTATAAGTTTGTTGGTAAGCAAACCACAGTGGCACTTTGACTTCCATTGTATAGACACAAAAAACACATTTGAGGCATTTTTTAATTATCTATTGTTGTGCTCCACAGAAGAAAAAAGTCATACAGGCTGGGAATGAAATAATGGTGAGTAAATTAAACATTTTTAAAGATCATTAAAACTTAGAAAGATCATGTGATCACATGTGATCACATGTGATCATCCTATTACAGAATTTGGAGGGAGAACCTTATATTTACAAGTATTCTAGATTAAAGCATTAAACTTGTGCTCAACAAAATTCAAACCATAACGTAGACGGTGAGTTAAAAACCGGTTATGCATTTTAAACTGTAAACTTTAGTAAAGACTCTCTGTTATGGTGATTTCCCCTGAATTACGTATTCAAAATAAATTCCCTAAGGGGAACGTTTTTCATTTGAGCCGATAATATGGACAAGCCTTTACCGCAGTTTCTGAAATATACGTGTTACATTTCTCTGTGCTTTAAAGTTGCAGAGACTGACTAGTATTACACAAATTGATTGGTTCCCGAAGGTCACAAGACGTCTATGACCCAAAGGTGTTTCCCTCGCTGTGTGGGATGCTGTCTGCTAAATATAGTGCATTAAAATGCTCTTCATGAATTGAATTTGTCAGACTGGAGCTTTGGGGCTCTGTCCTCTCGCATGCCTCAAACTCTCAAACAAGCTTTGCAATTATTGCCCAAGTCCCTGTCCAAGTAAGTCAACAAATGTGTGATTGTGTTTACCCATATCCAAGTGTTGTGCATAAATGGAGGGGTGAGGTGTAAGTAAATTATGGTCTGTTTTTGTGTGTTTCTCCCAAACCCTGTCTCTCAAAACCGCAGTGCTGTGGCCGTTCGTACTCATTAATCATGCTAGCTTGTGTTAATGTGTTGCTGTCCCACCGGATGGGCGGTTTAAACTCCCATGAGGGCGAAGAGCGTAAATTTACCTACGTCCTAATTTATTAATTGCGGTGTTGTGACCTTTTCTCTTTAAAGCACATTTTGGCTCAACGGACTAGCGGCAGCCAAAACTTTAGTGCTGCACAGAGAGATTATGTGTCTTTTAGGATCCCGACTGTGTCTGAAAATTAGTTCTTGACCTTGTCATGTGTTTCTTTTTTAATCTAGGCCTGCACTGATAGATTATTGCAAAGCCTGTCAGGAAAGGGGGTGTGGTGTTTGTTTAGAAGGGCAGGGATGCATACCAACAACAAAGTTCACCGTCTCCCGTGACGCTCATTGTCTTTGAAATATTGCTGATATTATAATGAATTATGGAATAAAGGAGTACAATTTCACAAGGCCAAAACTTGAAGGCCAAAACTTGAAGTGAAGTGACCTCCTTCATCTGAGGCTCATTTGAAGGTTTCATACAAAACCAGCCATCTTTAGATGCATCTTCTTTGACTCTTTGTAGTCTGCGGTGGATGCGGTGCATTGTGTTGATAAAGGAGACTGTCTAAATGCAGTCACACCTAGGCCATTGTTGTTGAATATATCACCCAAATTGCCCTGTAATGCAGGGCAAATCGGGTAGTATTGTAACACAGATTGGGCTTGCCATCAGTTCAACCAATTAGAAATGAACTACAGGGATAAATCATTACAACACATGACATCCACCAACTACTGTCCATGTTTTCTATTAGTGTCAACACTCGTTTGTTGTACATGACGCTAATTTGTTTATGGGTAAATAGACGATTCTAATAACTTGTAACAGAGATATATGGGAATTTAATATCATAGTCTACAGGCACTGAAACAAAATATTACAAGACTCCCAGTTCTGTAAAACAGACAGACGGTTTTACAACTCAAGGCTAGTCTTTTTGCTCTGTCAACCTGATAATTTTTGGACTCCCAGCCGCGCATACAGCTGCTGTGCAAAATGAGCGAATGATGGGCTTTAGCAGGAAGTGAGACATTATAGTGGCTATAGTAGTTTCTCTTCCCGACAGAGAAGAGCCAGCTGGAGTCTTACTTAAGTCTTACTTAGGTCTTCTGTTGTATTACTGTTTTTTTATCTGTTCTGAACATGCAAATGAACTGGTGGCAGGGCTTTGGGAACTTATTAACACTTTGTATGGTTTTTCTCATCTCTGAGGATTCAAACGAGTGGTCCAGACAGCACGAGACCATGTCAGTAACCTGGGCCTCTGTGAAGCAGTCACTTATAAAGTCTGGTGGGAGAGCTTAGAGCTACCACCTTGTTCTGTGTAACTCCCTCCTCAATATTTCATGACATTTGGGGTGATAAGTTCATCAGTTTTAAATAGGACATTTCTTCAATTTTACCTGTTTTAACCAGGTGGTTTTTGACGCTGTGTCTTCTGTGAAAATTAGTATTTTTGCTGTAACTTTGAATAACTTTGAACGCTGAAATACGAAAGAATAACGAGACTTCAGTGCGGCTCAGATTTAAGAATTGCTGCTTAATTGTACTTCATCACGGAAATTATTTTAGGAAATTTTAGTTTGAGATAATACAACAAATAGTAATAAATCAGCAAAATACTTTGTAGAGACTGTCAGAAAAATTTATTTCTATTTTAATGTTTAATATATATTTATATTCTAAATATATTTTGCTATGCTATATTATCATTTTATTCTGCTGTATATTTTGTTTGCAATAATATTTAGATATCATATAATTGTAGTGCGACTGTATGACAGCTGTAATATATTTTCTCATAAAGTGTAATGCCTTTTTAAAGATCCTCTTCTGACTGTCATTTTAACAAAACAATTTGTTTGTCAGCTTATCAGCACTCCAAAATAACACCAATGAAGGGTGTTCTGTAAGGTAAATACCTTACAGAAAACATTGTTTTTAAGTCTGTTTGCAAATGTGGGACAGTGTAGCATTGGCCACAGGGCAAGTAAAATTCCTTCAGGACATTTGATGATCCTGTCCTGTCCAGTGACACCTATGGACTCCTTGAGTAACTGTTTCATGACCTTGACTGTGTTCAAGGTGTTTTTGTGTTTTAATTATTATTATAACTAGTTTGGTTTATTTCGTCTCTTGTGTTGTCCTTTATGAATACTTTTGTTAATTGCCTGCAGCCTCTGATCTAAATATGTGTTTTTCTGACTAAATTCACGATGACATTGGCTACACAATCTCTAAATGATCTTGCAAGAGACAGAAGTTCTTATGGCTTATTGCTTTATATTTGGGACATTTAGACGATGTGGCATTTTGATCCAAGAATCGATTTTTGCTGCAGACCGTTAAGAGTGTTGCGTTGCCAAATGTCTTCACTACAGCTTGTGCGTAGAATAGTTATTTTCATGATGGATTTAATTGTCAATCCAAAAATAATTTGTGTTTTTCGCGTGATAAACAAGCAAAGTATACAGTACCTGACAATGAGCCGAAGAGTTCATATTACTTTGCCCACTGAATGATAATGAAAGATATTTAGCAGTTATTTTTCTTCACGGCTAATGTTCATGTGCAACATTTAATGGGCAGCTAACACCCAATTATGGGCTCAGATATGCTAATGATGAAATAATTAGTTTTAAAATGACAGGGTGGATGTCATAAATTCAGAAGATGAGTCGAACGAACCGATTTGAATTTTGACGGTACTGTTTATTTTTAATTATAACAATGGTTTCAGAATTATAAAAGACTCTTATCTCATCTTCAGAGACATGTTTCAGTAGTTATCAGAAGTTTGTTATCTCTTGTTTTTGTCTGCAATTGCTCCTGGAGCTCTGCTTTATATAATAATCAAGGGATATAATGAGATTTTGTCATTTAGCTTGTTATTATAGAATCTATGCACATCTAAGCGGAAGAGGCCGTCGGAACACAGGCTGTATTCTTAGGATAGAAAACAAACAAGCACAAATCTCTCCCTTACCACAATAACCTCCATCACCCACAATGCATCAGTCTGGCAGTAGTCTCCTCTATCCTCCTACACACTTTCTAAATTTGTCTTGTGGGTATGAAGATAGACACCGGCAATTCATTGCAGAATAACATCATTATCCCAGTTGTATATGGCTCAAATACTTCTAATAAGTTTGTGCCGGTGTTATTGGGTGAGGGGTGTCTGTGAGGGGTCCGAATCTCCAAAGATGTTCTGCCCTGGCTTCAGGAACCGGGAAACAAATTACTTACTGTGCGCTTCCCCATTCATCAGAAGTATGTTTTTTTTTTACTGTTTTTTGCTCTCTTTGTATTTATCTTCCTCTCTCGCTCTTTGTTTCTCATGGGTTTGGTTTGCGTGTCATTCCAGAGGCAGTCTTGCCTAGACACATGTCTCCCATGAGAGTCTTCTTAAAACTATTTTTCATTCAGCGGTGCACAACAAGTTTTTTTTGCATTTTTCCAATCGTCCTGGGCCATTAAACAAAAACAACATCCTTTAAAGTGAAAAATAAACCAAACGATGGTTTATTTATTTGTTTTTTGTTTTTGTTTGAACTGTTAACACGTTAATTTTAATGATCAATTTGAGAGTACAGCTAAACAACTTGACTAAACAACTAACACACATTTTGTAAAATTTATGTGAATTAATAATTTATGCAGTTAAACCATAAATTTTCAAAGCGAACAATTGAGTCCTGACTTATAATATCTAATTAATTTCATGAGATTTTTTCTTACTGTTGGGAGTAATTTTATTAATGCAAAGTTTGTACTTTGCACAAAAGTAGGTCTGCAGTCAACACAATCCTGGCTGGTACTGCAGACAAACTTACTGGGCTGTTCTGAGTCCTTGTCACATCCTGTGTGAACCTCAGACACGCTGACAAACTCAGTTGCCTGTGCTGATTGCTGTGAACTGAAGGCCAGTGATAGATTTAAGTTCAATAACATGAAAACAATAATAATAACACTGTAAATGTCTGAAGCCATTTTGTTTATTTAATGCATTTCTCATCTGTCACAATAATGTAATATCTTTAAATTGTATATTTGGTAAGTGTTTGGTCACAATTTGTTTATTTGATCCATGTACTGCACCATATAATTACATATAAATTGATATATAGAGAGCATTGCGTCAACACCGCAAAGGTTGGGCTAGGATAAGGCAAGTCCTGATGACAAAAAATATGTATACAATGAATTCACTGTAAGTCGCTTTGGATAAAAGCATCTGCCAAATGA
>JBAJNP010004296.1:18657-34282 GCA_036877545.1 Yasuhikotakia modesta | reverse complement strand
TGTGTGTGAGTGAGTGTGCAGCAGGACCAAGACTGCGGCAAACAAAAATAGTTGAGGACTGAGAAAAGCGAAGCTAACGTTCTGCTTTCTTCTGCTCTCACTGACAGAAGCAGAAGAGACACATAAAAGAAATAAAATCGCTTTATAAGCAGGACCACAAACGCACAGCTAAAAACTGAACCTGAAACTAATGAGTTTTGGGTTTTGTAAGGATGAGCTCAGTGTGTGAAGCCCAGATTTTCATAAATGGTTTCTCGTTTCTATAAAATACGAGGTCAGCATTTCATACACAAAACCATTAATACCATGACAATGTATGTGAATATATTTACTGTATGCAGACTTAATGCATTCCTGTTTTTTACATTATATGACATTATGCATATATACATTAGATATTATAGCTCAGCCATTGATTTTTACGTGAGATTAAGTCTTTAAGAATCTATACAGGTGAGGTCTTCCCTTATACAGAATATCATAATATAACTTCTAATATAACTATAATATAACTTATCATCTTATCAAATTTAAAACACTTCACATGAATGAATGAATATTAGTTTGATTTAATGACAGTTTTGCTCACAAGAGTTTTACAGAGATTAAGTTTCTGTCAGTGTTTAGTTTGAGTAGGAAAAAGGACAGAAAATACATTAATACAGTTTAGAAACAAAATATTTATGGATAGTTTGTGTTTATGTTTTACAATGAAAATACAAAGACTCATAAAGGCACGTTTGGATGCTTTGTTGACCCATAAAATGTATGGCTAGAAAGTGTATTTATTTATTATATTAGGCATTTATGTGTATTTATTTATTATATTAGACAATTTAAAGTGTGGCTTGCGTTTAAGTGTTGGCTTAACATAAAATATTTACAGTACATGTCTAATTAAAAATATGTCATATTTATGTCCCAGCGTTTTATAATAGCGCACACGTTTTCTTCCTCGCTGGAGGTGACGGGTTGAGGAAGATGCGGACGGCTTCTGTGAAGACGTCGCTTATGCCATCCTGGTTGAGCGCTGAGCACTCCATGTATTTACGGGCATGGATCTGTTTGGCCAGAGCCGAGCCCTGCTGCTGGCTGACAGAGGACATGTTCCTCTCCTTCAGCTTCTTCAGAACCTCTGGATCATCTCTCAGATCCGTCTTGGTTCCCACCAGCAGGATGGGCACATTGGGGCAATGTTCACATAACTCTGGGTGCCACTTCAACTTGACGTTCTCAAAGGAAGACGGGCTGGTGACGCTGAAGCAGATGATGAAGACGTTGGTCTGCGGGTAGGAGAGAGTCCGAAGCCGGTCGTATTCCTCCTGTCCTGCTGTGTCCCACAGATTCAGACTGACCAGTCTGGTGTCTACTGTCAGCTGGGCGCTGTAGTTGTCGAAGACGGTGGGCACGTATTCTTTAGGGAAGGCGTTTGTGGTGAAAGAGATCAGGAGGCAGGTTTTGCCCACAGCACCGTCTCCGACCACAACACACTTGATGTTCTGCATTGTCGACCTCAAATCACTGAAAAACACAGAAGAACTTGAGCAATGTGACACTTCACTTGAACACCATTACATTTACATTTTTAGCAGACGCTTTTATCCAAAGCAACTTACAGTGAATTCAAAATACACATGTTTTTATTAGGGCTTGCCTTCCACTGGGATCGAACCCACAACCTTTGTGTTCACGCAATGCTCTACCAGTTGAGCTGTTAGCTTAGGTAACATTAAAAATACCATTTTAATGTTACCAAAACATTAAAAATGGTATTTTGAAAGTTCTAGGAATGACGTGCAGTTTTCAGAAGTTGTATTAATATTATTGTTAAGTTTTTATAACTTATATAATTGTTACGTTTTTATATTTTATAACATTATTAAATATACTATCATTATGGCAAGAACTGTTTTAGTAACTTTTAGAGAACAATAGCCAATGTTCCCAGGTTGCTAAGAAGCCCATCATAGTTGTGTGGTAAGCGCTGGTGATGTCTTATTATCACGTGTGGTGACTGCACTTACACCCACAAAACATTACAGTGTTGTGAATGATCTTTATTTATATCTTTATGAGAAGAACGAGAGCTGAGAGCTGCGGTCTGAGGGGAAGTAGAGCGACTCACACTCATCTCACAAACATTTTACCTCCACACACGCTAGATAGTCATCTAAAGAGTGTCAATCTGTCATAAAAAACATGCACTGACTCATTCATAGCTTAGCGTTTTTGTGAGTTGTGTGTGACATACCAACTTTGTCTCAGACGTTTGTTCTACAAGGTCTTAAACGACACAAAAATAGATGCAATGTGTGCTGTGCAAATGTTTGATATTGTAACTGAGCACAACATTGTTGAGTCTTGTGTCAAGCAAGTCTTTAAAAACGATAAACGATAATCTTCTCAGCCTAAAAAAATGTTATAAAGTGCTTTAACTCATTTTGCTCTTGTAATATATCTGTCCTGTGTGTAAAATGATAAAATACAGGTTCACTCTAAAAACGCTTGAGTTGTTTTCAACAGAGTTGAGTTGAATAACATTATGGAGATTACAACTGTAGTGTTTGCTGTTGAGGGAACTATCATCTGTTCAGTTGTGTAAACAATTGACACGTTCCACCAGGACATCAGTTATCAGTTTAGCTGATATTATTCCTCCCCTGCTGTCGTTTGTCAATATTCTCAAATATGTAAAGCTAATATTGTTGTACGCACCATGTAGCAGGGAGGCTACAATTATAGGCAAGCATTCAATAACAAAAAATAGATCAGACATTACGTACACAGGAGCTGTTGTTTAGTTTAGTAGTTTAGTAACAGCCACAAATTAAATTACAGCATAAATTATACAAAATACCAAACATAACAAGATGAAGTTTCAATTTACTATGAAAAAATAACATCACATCAATTACAAGTCATCAAACAAGTCAGAGATACAGCAACGAAATACTATCACTTTAAATCTAGGCTTATAAAAATAAAACCTCACAGATCTGTAAACTCTAAACTCACCGTTAGGTCAAAATTTAAACTAATTTTATATCTTTACTAAAACATAACAAAGCAATAAAACAGAGAGATGCAACTTACCAATCATTGACCCAAAACACAGTCCAGAGACTGAACTGAAGATACAGTCGCTGCGTACAGTCACAGCGGACAGTGTAGTGAGGGGAAGTGAGTTCTGTCTAATTCACTGAGAGGAAGTCACAGACACCGACAGAAGTTTAGAGACTATACAGTCCATAAAGCATTAAAACAACTTACTGCAGATCATCAGTCAAACACATGCAACTGTTCAAAAGTTGACTTTTCTTTTACTTCATAAGGAAAAATTCAAATTTATAGGAACGATGCATATGAATAAAAATGTATGTGCCTGTGTCAGCTATTATAACTAACTGGTTTTACCAAATAGATTAAAAACAACAACAACAATAAGACAATAAGTTTCATATAGACATGCAAAATAATTGCAATTCATAGCAAAGCAGTGATTCAGTGATAATTCAGTGTAAATACACACAACAGTGAATGTGAAAAGGCTATTCGTTTTAAGCAAAACATTTTATTCATATCACAGGCCATGTAAAGATGTTATTCTTGTGAAATGTGCATTTTGAAATGTACCTATAGAGGGCGCAATTTCTCATTCTTAAGACGCAAATAATGCTTCTTATGTCTTCTGTTTAATGGAGACACTGTTACTAAGCGCTTTCTGCAGCTTCTTCCTATGATAGAGAATAAAATGAGTGAGAAACACATAATAAGAAGCTTTATAATAAGAAATGAGCTGGTTCTATCAAAGCCAGATGTAAATTTCTTTCTTCCTTTATCATTAAAATAATACTATGTACTTTTTTAAAAAGGTTTTTAAAGGTGTCATTAAATGAATGAATGAATAACAATAATAATGGTTCTGTAAAATGTTTGGTCGTTTTAAATATCAATGTCCAACTATGTATGTTATACACAGTTTATAGGGACAAACCATCCCCACAAATACAGCAGGTCAATTTTATAATACAAGTGAATTGGACCTTTTGGGGACATTTGGTCTCCGTGAGGATCTTATGAACCATACACGATGATCTCAAATGACAGAAAGGTTTTGTACAGTGTATGTACAAATATACAGTTTATACAATATGCAGAGTCCCCGTGTGCGCGCGCGCGTGCGCGTGAAAAGCTGGCCAGGCTCTCATGTGCGCATGCGCCTCGCCGCAGCCTGCGAGCCCGGCGCGCGTCGAGGAGGAAGCGGCGTTCAGACGGCCTCTCCCTCCGTTGCTGTCAAACAGAGGACGAGCAAACTACCGTCCCCCTGCCGTCTCCTGTCACCGGCGACCGGACTCACTGTCTGGACCGCGATCCGGGCTTTAATCCGGGCGTTTTAAGAGGAAAACCTCCATGGAGTCTCGTGGGAGGCTCCGGGTTTAATCCGTATCCGTGAGACGATCCCGACAAAGACACAAAGGTGCGTTTGTGTCTGTTTTTATTTCTGCACGCATTTGTGATGTTTTGTGCGTTTGCATGGCGTTTCAATCGTGTCCTTTGGCGCATGTAAAGGATAAAGGTTTGTGCCAGTGGCCTCGTGTCGCCACTAAGCCAGGTGCGCATTGAACTGCGCGCAATATGTTAGATAACACATGGGTTAAACGTTTAACTTACTGAGTCTTACCATTGCTTCTCATTTGCTTATGCATGCTTGTTGTGTGTGCGTTAGACAACAAGTTTTACGTTATATGCATGTGTGAAATAAGTTATATTATGATATAAATAATAATATGAGTAAATATTGTGCGTAATGTTGCCTCTGTGCAACGTCTAGGCTTAAATGTCCTGTGTACAAACCTTTGTATAATATAAGGGTTGTTAAAAAGCACAATATTAACAAATCCACTTTGTTAAGACAAGTTACTAGTATAATGTATTAGACTGTGTTCAGTTTTAACATTTGTGAACATTGTCATCCAGGCTCATGAACCAGTATCACAAAGCTGTCAAAAAAATCACATTTAAAGCAGAAGAACTGCTTTGTAATATTTGAAATATGTTAAAGTCTTATTCTCATGTGTTTATTTAGAAATATTAAGTCAATTCTAATAACTTGTGCAGAATTATTGTGATTATTAGTTTGTTAGTTGGACTAAGTTGAGGACTGACAGATTCTCTTTGTACCAAACCAGCTTTTCCAGTATGGATCTCAGCAGACTGGTGACTTTCTGGGTTGTGTGTGTTTGCGGCTTGTGGAAATGCGGGGCGGACAAACTCGCACAAATGACCACAGAACCCCCTCCGGTGGACAACGGTGTGTCAGGTGAGCTCGACCCTCAAAACGTTATTTTAAATGGAGAAAAAGTCGCTGTGTTGTCAAGGCGAAACAGCAGCGTGTGTTTCAAACGCTCTGTGCTTTGGGGAGAGTGCTGTGGTCTTATTTAGAAGTTGTGTGGGGGTCTATATGTGTCCCAGCTTAGAATAGGAAGGGAATGCGCTCTGTGCTAAGCACTGTTCTCAGTTGTGCTGCGTTTGGGCAGCCTGTCAAAAAAACCTGCCCTGTGAGAGCATCACTGCGCTCACAGTTGCTTCAGTGCGTTTTAAACACTTAAGGGATGTTAGAATTGATCTTGGCTTTTGTTTGCGATGTGTCGTGTCTTGCCTGCATTCCAATTACAAAATAAGAACTGAAATTATAGTTATTTAGAGGACAAGCAAAACAAAATCTTGGCTGGTGTGACTCTTGCATTAAGCGTCAGCAGTCATACAACATCTGGAAATGTTGTTTGTGTTCCCAGATTCGGCGTCTGAAATGTTATTGGCCGACCCTTCAGTGTATTTGCATATAATCTTTGAAATTCACTTTATCAGAGTAACACGTTTTTTTATCTCAGTGTTGAGAAATCAGTGAGAATCTTTTTGTGACAGAATCTCTCGGGTTTTGTATGACTTTGTCATCAGTTTTGTTCTTTTTATTGTATAGATTTTGTTTGTATTTTGATTGTCAATCTTGAGTTTTGGAAAGGCACCTTTCTAAATGAAGAGTCATCAAAAGAAATGGGTTTTAGCTTTGCTCAGCGCTGAAATATTTGTTGGTTAGAAATTGCTGGTTCTGTCAGCAATTGACACTAAAATGCTACAATGTGAATTCATTCAGAAGGCGTGGGAACTGGAAAAGTGGTTTGAAACCAGTTTGATGAGCTCTTTTTGTTTTGGACTCACTAAGAGTGTTTTCTGATCTTATGTTGATAGATTAAACTGATGTATGTTATTTAGGATTCACAGCACCGATGCCAGTGGCGTTTTTATTAAACTAGCATGTTGTTATTGCGTGTGAATGCTAAGTTGAAAGGAAGTTGTCCTGAAATGATTAGCTGTGACCATCAGTCTCTATTGTGTTTTCATGTTGTATTAGTGAATCAAACCGTCTAGTTTTGATCACACTCTAATGACTTAATGGCCATTTGGGAAAATTGCCTCAAAGTCCAAAGTGAGCTTTAAAGCTTTTCTTCATTTGGACTGGAGCCCAGGTGTACAGCGAAACTATAACATCTGGCTGCTTGTTGAATCCTTTCTCAGCCCAGAACAGCTCTGAATTAACCTGTAAAGAGTTGCAGGTATCTTTAAACTCTGCTGGCCTTGAAGTCTGCAACGAATACCTTGAACGAATCCAGCCTCTGTCTCAGATCAGGGTCGTGACGCAGCGAGCCGTCCGATTGGCCGATACGTGACGCTCAGATGCTCAGGCATCTGATGCTGTTGTGCTGCTTTCAGATTGGGTCCTTCTGTTCACATTTATGAGTTTCAGATGTTCGCAAAGCATTTTTGTCAGGTATGTATTCGTTTTGGCAAATAGCACAAACTAAAAAAACTCTGAAATCTGATTGGATGAGATGCACTGTTGTAAAGCGACTGTACGCACCTGGTATCGCACATTCTGTACTGATGCAAAAGTTTCAGTGTTGCCTAGCAACAGCAAATGGCCCACAGTTACAAACATTAAATATATTTTCTATTGGGCAATTAGTTTAAATTTTGATATAATAGTAATAAATTCAATGCTAAAGCTGTCAGCCATTATGAATAGAGTAATTACACTGTGATTAAGTGTGTGTGGGGGGGTAGTTTTATATCTGTGCATGCTTTTTATTTTGCTTTTTCTGTAGCACAGGGGAGAAAGAAAGAGGGAAAAAAAAACAGGATTGAGGACAAACCCAGGACTGATATTTTGAAGAAATGCCCTTTAATAGACACACAAAATACACCTGAAACCAGCAGTGCTTTCGCGACATGATTACTCAACTAGTTGTATGTTGTTCTTATTGCACCAGCTGGTTTAGTTGTATGGTTTTGCACTTTCACTGCTTGTTAACACACACACATACACACACACACACACATCATTTGTATAAGTTATCCCTCAGGTCAGCTGAACTCTGATCACATTATGCATGTGAGCTCATTATGCCATTTACTGTAATTGCTCAAATATAGTTTGATGCGGTTTGTTAGAGACTGATCTCAGATCAGGTTTGGCTCTGACATGGTTAAGCGCTTCTTGTGAAAAGCAAATATGATATTGAAAACAGTTAAAACATTCAGTGATACAAGATGTTGAGGAAATATATTGTGTTGTTTTATTATTTCAAAACCCTGGGCATATTGCATTTGACAATAGTACAATTTACAAAAGTTAAACAAGGAGAAGTCAGTTAATGTTTAGAAAGATATTAAATGGCTGTTTCTAAAGAGATTCGGAGTTTGAGGGCTGTCAGAGATAATGGGCTTTTCCTGACTTTCCCAGCACTTAGATTAACAAACACATGGGAAATGCGTCTCTAACAAGTTCAGTCTCAAGCCACAAGGGTTTGTGAGATTTCCTGTTTTATTTCCTCATTCATTTTCTTCAAGCATCTGTTTCTAAGGCTTTCAGTGCTGAGTGTCATTTGGGTGGAAATGAAGTCAAAAGTCAGGGCAGGTTTATTGTCTCACATTTGGTGTAACCCTGTGTAAAAAAGTCATTTTGCTAAGACGTGTATTGCACCAAAACATCACATCACACCTGTGGGCAGAATCTTTCATTACAGACCATGTTGCTGCCACACCCTCCGATCTTTGTAACTTCCTGTGTGTGTGTCAGGGTGTATCGAAGACACGGACCTGGTTTTGTTTAAAACCAGACTGGAGTAGAGATTGTGTCATTACAGTTTATCTCAGCCTGCCTCATCTCCTGTCTGGTATATAACAGCAGATTGATGGATAGTAACTTGTTGGGCACATTTGTGTCAGAGATAAACATTATAACAGGTTCACTTAAAGGGTTTATTGTACTGAACTTTCTCAGGGGAATAACACAGACATATGTCTACTTGTATATATTGTATATATGTCTCTTTGTATAAAACATGTTGATTTGCATATATCAGTTGGCAAGCATCAGAAACGTACAGTAAGCACGCAAACACAAATGCAAATGCTGCGCTAATGCATTGCAAGCATGCCGACCTTTATACATAGCGTAGCATGCGGGCTTGCGTTACTGCGATGGTAACAAATAGCTTCAAATGTTTGCGATGTTAAACCAGGTGGTATTTTTTTGTGAAGTTACCCTATAAGTTAAGTAATGTTTTTTAACTTTCTTAACAAGATTTTATTCCAACTGTTGCTTTTAGTGATTTGTAGATGAGCAGTTAAAAAGATTTATGCTTTAGTACCATGAGTGTGTGTGTGTGTACAAATACATATATACACACAAATATATACCAATATACACACATTGACTTGGGAAAACTGGGTCAAAGGTAATTCTGAAATCAGTTTTGTTTGTACAGTTTGTTTTTGTGGATACGTATTCATGTCTTCAAAGGTTGTAACTCGTTCTTGGTGTTACATTTTAGAAACTAGATATGACAGTCATCTCTGCCCTGAACACGTCCCGTCACTAAACATCCATCAAGCGCTCAGGGTGACTTTAATTCACTGGATTAGAATATCCTTAAGGCTCCTGACTGCTCTATAGGGTTATTAAGAGAAGGTTCTTAGGTTTCTAAATGCCACGACTTTCCTTGTTGTGACAGGACGGGCAGTACAGTTTAGTTTGGTCTCCTGGGCGGTCGTGTTTAG
This sequence comes from Yasuhikotakia modesta, assembly GCA_036877545.1. NCBI lineage: Eukaryota > Metazoa > Chordata > Actinopteri > Cypriniformes > Botiidae > Yasuhikotakia > Yasuhikotakia modesta. The sequence goes on along the minus strand of JBAJNP010004296.1, from coordinate 25,162 downwards.
GTTGTAGACTCAGTCAGATACAGTCAGACACTCGTAATATTTCTGTGGTCTTCACTCTCTGTGGCACAACACACTTTGGTCTGATAAAAATCCTGTTTGTGAATTTTCACACAAACTGCTTCTGGCCTGTAAGCCAAAAAAGCCTCGTAACCTCGACTGTGGCAACACAACAGCTGTACAGATTTGCTTTCTAAATATAGTTGCTAGCTAGTTTTAGTTAATACCACAGCCAAGTCTATATTTAGACCCGTTCAAAGTTTCAGCAGGAAACCACTACAGGCAGAACAGGACCTTAAACTTTTGGTGTTTTATCTGGAAATGGTCTTTATTTGCATTCTTTCATTGGGTCTTTATTTAAACCCCTGCACACTTTAATAGCTTATTAATTGCTTAAAATGTTTGTCTAATCTTTTCATTTGGTCCGAATACAATGATAGGATGTTTTGCTTGCCTGTCAAATGATGTATTTGCATCATGATCATCTGTATTGAGGAACGCTCTGAAAAAAGGGCGGGATCTTATGCTTTTAAAGCTAGCTTGCCATTGCTAGCCTCCCGCTGCTGCTAGCCTCTCACTTGTTTGCCTAGTTTTAAACTAACTGTCTCTTTCTCCAGATCTTTGCCGCATCGATGAACCGCTATGCCAGGACGAGAACGCCATCCTCAGCTTTGAGGCCATCCGCAGCATTCACAAACAAATGGATGATGACGCCAATGGAAACGTGGATGTTCTGGAGACTGACGGGGTCAGTGGTTTGCGTTCACTGCTTATATCCAGCTAACAGTTTTAGGTTGTAGGAACATTTTCCTAACGTTTTCATTAAGCAACAGCAACATTGGAAATGTCGAAAGTTCTAAAAATACGTTTTTGTATTTACATTATTGCTTGGTTAACATTCCCAGTTAGATGCGAAAGTAGCTAACATTAGTTAGTTACATAACTTAGTAAGGCAGTTGACTAACTTTTGGTTTTATTTATCTTTATCACAGTACGGCTCAGATCAGAATGACGGAGAATGAATAACTAGTGACAGGCTAACTGCATAATTCTTGTCAACAAAAGTATCTGTTCATGGGTCACCCAAACAATTGATTTTAGGATTAGAGGCTCTCAGATTATTTACTGTGTTAACAGTACAAGCCTTAAGTCTTTGAGCCTTTCTTATGGATGGATATAACTAATAAGATCTGGCTAATTCCGTCCGTCTGACGCTCGTGGCATTGTCGTCTGATGTGTAAATTCAGGTGGGTGTTTCAGGCTGTGTGACAGCGCAGAAAACAGCTTGTCATTGTTGGTGTTATCTTGTGCTGACCATGTTGTCTTTGGGCAGAATGCAGGGAACCATACTGCAGAAAACGAAAAAGCAATAATGCTGCATTTTTTGCATTACGCTAATAAACGCTAATTCAGATCTAAATGTTGGGGTCTGAAATGGCGCTTGATCAGTTATTGTCTGGCTTTAATCGGCTTATCCCGTTTCTAAAGAAATTCTACATTTTACAAGGTAATGGGAATTAAAGAGATAATAAACTTTACTGGGAGGACTTGGACGTTATCTAAACTTGGACATGTCATCTGGTTCTAAAAATATAATAGTACATTTGGTTGTTGAAAACCAGGAACGGAGGTATTGTGGTCCTCTGTTGTCTTGGATGAGTGGTCGAAAAGGCCCAGTTAGACCCATAGAATAGTTTCACAAAATGACATATGTTTCTAATCTTCTCAACTGTTGTCACATCACATGTGGTTGAACTTTACTTGCAGGGGTCTTCGCTTGAAGCAATAAACAGGGAATTGGTTTCACCACTGGTCAAAAGCTACTGAGACTGAAGCAGACCTTGGTGTGTATGAAGAAAATCCAGTCAGAATCAGTAGTGAATTCAGATTCAGGTCTACAGTGTGAATGCAAAAGGAACTGTTCTTATTTTTGTTTAATATTTATCGTTCATTAGCACTACTGCCCTACGCTGAAAATAAGTCAGTTCTGTTTCACACACGTCAAGTAGCCTAGCGGTGTGCATCACCTCGCTCGCTAACATTGACAAACTTTGGTGATGAAGTTTCGCCAACTCAGAATCTCAATGGAAGAAAAGCCCAGTGGGCCAGGCTTGTTCATTCTTTCAGCACTCACTCAGAATCTCACATTTTTGGCACTGAGCCTTAGTACCACCGTGATGATAGATCCACAAATCTTTGATGCTACTTCTGAACCACTGGCTACGTGCCCAAAGAAACCTCAGTTAGCAAGCGCAGTGGTGCGTGTTGGGTAGCGTTTTGGAACGGCCTGCCCTTGGCTTCCTTTCAGTTCAGCGATATGTTGTGTAGGCGTGCTGTCCTCATGCATCCAACCTCCTCTTAGCAGCTAAGCTATCATCCGGACAAAAAGACAACCACATCTTCATTGGGCTCCTGGAATCATTTTTGTCTCTCAGTAGCTTGAGGCCTTTTGAAGGTCTGTCATTTATCCAGATATCTCAAAATGAGGATCTCAGATGTGGTTTGTGAATGCAGAATATTGCCTATGGTTCTGGTAATTTTGAGGGTTTGAGGCTTTCTTTCCACACAGCACGAACTGAGTTGCTCGACACTTGTCTTTGTGTGGGCATGTTGAAGAATGTCTTGGCCTCTGTCTGAATAGCGTGACTCACGGTTTTTAGATTTTAAAGACCACGCTGAAGGTGACTGGGCTTACAGTAAAATGATGGATTGCATTTTGGGAAATGAGATGATGTCAAAGTATGCGTAGATGTTGTGTCTTGATTTTGTCTTGATTTATTAGCCCTTCCAGCTACGGTACGTTGACTGCTATGAAAATGACAAATTTGCCTTATCAACCAAGCCTTGAAAATGCTGTTTATTATTATTGTAGAAAACAGATGGATGATGGATTAAATGCCTTCTGTCTAATATTTGCACATTTATGAACAATCACTCACAGTGGCTACAGTTTAACCGCAGTTTAAGACTCTTTGCCATGTTAAATACGCTGTGAACTGTGTTTTAACCTTGTGTTGCGTTATGTTGTGTAATCAGTTTTGCCATTTGCCGTGTCTCAGCAAACACAGCCTTCGTCTGCTGGATGTCGACGACACAACAGTATTAATAGATCCAGAGAAACTCAAAACATCAAAGTATAAGATACACTCTGTACAGTGACTTGTTTTCTCTTGGATTCTCTCTGGGGTAAACAGTTTATTGTCATTGTATTAACTTCTGCTCACGGAGGTCAAACAAACTCTGTATTTTCTCAGAGAAACTTCATTCGGCAATTTGATAAACAACTTTTGAAAAAAGTTGCCTTGATTGTTTCCTTCTAAACGGAATTAGTGGCCTGTAAACGCTTCCTTTACGCCCTCGACGATCCTCCGTGGCAAATAAAACAAGCATACAAACTTAGCAGTTCGGTCGCAGTAAAATCACCTCAGCACATTTTGGTGACATCCTTTGGCTGTAGTTTGTCAGACTGTATTTTAAGATTGATACAATCTTTTTCAGTTTTCATCGTTTCTTCTGATCGCACAAGTCTCCCTGAGATGCTGATGGCTTTTATTTCATTTCTCTTCTGTCAAACTACAGTTTTTAAGAGAGGACCTCAACTATCACGACCCCAAGGCCAAGCACAACAGTTTTCACGGTGACGATCAGTTCATCAGCGTGGAGGACTTGTGGAACGCCTGGAAGGGTTCCAAAGGTGAGCGTCTCTTCATTATGACTTATTAATGCATGAAGTTGCGGTTGTTCTTTGTGGTGAAGGACAATTTGTTGGTTGACCTTTGGTTCTGCAAACTCAGGTTTCTGCAAAGTTGGTTTTGCTGGCTTGGCTGTTATTCAACTTCCTCCTGTATTTGCATTGAGTTTGTTAAATCTAAACCTTAGACCATATACTGCAGGGAAAACTAGTTTAAATTATTTAAAACATCTATTTCGGTAACATGTGGGTTCTCCAGCGGCATCATTTTGCGGCGCATCGTTCCGTGGTTTGTTTTTGCTTATCAAAGTGATGTTATGTTACCGGCTGTGCTCTTTGCGCCAGTGTAAGATGTAATGTATTGTGTTGAGTGTTAAGACATGTTTAAGCAGGTCTTCTGGAGCGAGTGTGAGCAGTTTGGAAGGCCAATCTGCTTTCAACACCTCCTTAAATTGCAGATAAACTCTGGACCTACTGCTGTCCTGCCCTCGAACGTACAGCCAAAACCATCTCGTCTAATCTCTAATGTCTAGTGCCAGACCAGGGAATACTAGTCCACTGCAGTGCACTACAGTAAATACTGCGCTGTGTGGCTGTATTACAGATTATATACATGACTTCTTTAGAACCAAATCGATGTTCTGACATCCTGTACGCTAATAAGTCTGGAAAATATGTGCAGTGATTTTGCACGTCCTTAATAGCTAACATTTCAGGTTTTTCACTGTCTCTCTCGCCCTCTGTCTCTCTCCCTGTCCCTCTCTCTCTCTTTCTCCTGCATTGCAGCTCTTCCTCAAAGCACAGCTGAAGAGCCAAAACTATGAAAGCTGATCTGTCCTAGCCTAGCAGCACATTAACTAGCGCACACACACTGAGCACGGTTCAGTACTGTGTGTCAGGGTCTGTGCGTTCTCCCCTTACACTGTTTTCATTGAGCGCTGGCAACCTCTTATTTTTAAAGCTGGCATGACAGTAAATAGGTCCCTATTATTTATATCACTGCAACATTTGTGCTCCGGTAACACGGCGTGCATTTATTACCCCAGATGTCATTTTATTCTGTGCGTTTTTGACGTTGTTTTCTGTTCCTTCAAATCTCACAAGGCAACATTGTGTGTGATCCAGATTAAATGTGAATTGATCCAGCTTAATTCAGTTTGAAAGAGAAGCGGCCTCAGCGTAAGATATTGAAGCTCTGTTCGGACGAGACCCTCAGGGGTTCAGTTTCGTTTTCTGTTCCACAGTCGTGGATTTTTTGTTTAATTCCGGCCGAATCAAACACGTCTATAACCTTGTGCAGATTTGCAGAACAAATGACCTGCTGTTTTTAAAAGACTTGAGGCTCCTGGGAAATCAAGTTTGTCTGGCCTGGATTGTGGTGGTTGCTCTACATTTTTTTTTTTGCCCTACGACGCTCATTTATTTTGACCTTTTGCCACCTTCCTGGGTAAAATAACAGTTGGTGGTTCTTGTACAGATGGCTGAATTAAAACAATCAGGAGGGTCTGGAATGTATTAAATGGCCACTGTAATAAATCTTCATGTCTTTCTTTTAACTGTATACATAATGAAATCACAAGTCTTGTTTATTTCATTGGGGTTTGTGACACATTCGGAGCATGTTTTGATATTCCAGTACTCCTCAGATAATAAACATTCCCATCTTTGTCACGTTTACAAAGATTCCACGCACGTCCAAATACGTCCATGACTTCGCAAATGTCTCGTGTTATTAAAATAATAACTCAGGGATATTTGGAAAAACTAGTTGTGTGTGAACAACGCCCATGTTAGCTGTTTAATTCCCACCAGACGACACAATGATTTGTTTTTCTAAAATCTGTTTTTTCGGTCACGATTCTTATTATGTTAAATACAAAACTCCATTAGGACGCTGAAACCACCCACCTGTGGACACCCCTTGTTTTGCTGCATTTATTAGCTTGTTGATTTTGCAGGACTAAATGATCTGTTATGTTAATAAGGTCCAAATCAAGTCTTTTGTTTGTTTTTTCTCAGTGTATAACTGGACCGTGGATGAAGTTGCAAAGTGGCTGGATGAGTACGTAGAGGTGCCACAATATGTAGATGCCTTTCGCAAGCTAAATTTCAACGGCACCGCCATGCCCCGGTGAGTAACTGACTGGTTTTTGTTTACATGTTTACAGTTACGTATCACGGTGGGGTCCATTAATAATGTTGTGTTTTCTCTTTTAGATTGGCTGTGAAGAATGTTACTCTGACACAGACGGTTCTGAAGATTTTGGACCGGAGTCTTGTTCAGAAACTGCAGCTCAAAGCTTTGGACACGGTTCTGTTCGGCGCTCCTATGAGTGAGCGACATTGTCCTCTATTGAAACTCCTGTCCTGTATCTTTGCCCTGTGATGTAATGGTTTCGTGATAAACTGTGAAGTAAAACAGCGCAGGATTGGTTTGTTTCCCTGATTTAATCTAGATTTTAGCAGGAAGTGTGGTTTAGTCATTTGCTCAGTCATCTGCACTGAACCTCACGAATGTGGCCTTAACTCATAAACAGAGTATCAGTTAAACTCTCAGACGTGAGCCAGCGTTTGTGTTGAGCCGCTTGTCACATCAGATGACAAAACATGTAAATAATCTCTGAAGAACAAGCTAATCTGTTTGGTCTTTTTTTGCAGAAGACAGTATTGTGATTGGTTCATTTAATTGAAGTGCAGGACTTCCTGTCCTGCAGCTGCTGTCTTAACCTTTACCATCTCTCTGTTGTTTTCCTACAAGTGGTCTGTCCCCTCAGACCGTCTCTGAAAGCAGTGGCACGAGGAATCAGCTGCTGTAGG